>VSTD030001327.1:0-13326 GCA_008808055.3 Sporobolus alterniflorus | reverse complement strand
AGATAGGAAAGCTGGAGCTTCCCCCATCTTTCAAGGATGAGTCATCCTCACTGGCAGACTCATTGAGAATGGCATGCAGTGATGGAGACCCACTGCAAACCATGCCCATGAATACGGCGCCTGAGTCATTCCCCTTGGGAGACAGACTTAGGTTATCAAACCGATCGACGATGAACTCTAGATTTCTTGAGTGGATGGTCTCACCCAGGTGAGCTCAATGCCGAATAGGTTTATGTCGTCGATGATGATGATGGGTTAGGTAAAATGAACCATCAGAACGTCTAGAGGAAAGCACATTGCAAATCCCCCTTCCTAGTGTGCCAGCTATCGGTGTTTTCTGCACCGGCAAATAACAAGGTGGTCAAGATCATGCGTTTCCAGTTCTGAGGTGGTTTCACAAACAACTAGCACACAATGATCTATCCTGGTTCAGGCGCCTCCTTGGAGGTAATAGCCCTATGTCTAGCTTAGTGATATTGATGAAGAACAAGTGTTACAATGGGGTGAGCGGAGTGCTCAAGAAGTTCGCATGAAGAAGGGCGTATGGATCTCGTCTTCTTACACCCGAAGGGTAGGAGTCCATTTATAGACCACCCTGGGGTCCCCTAACTATAGTATGGTTACCTTACAACTTGGGTTAAGTTACATGATGTGTGGGGGCCCATGCTGGGAATGTCGGTTTGTAGAGCTTGGAGGAGGCTGCACGGCTATCTTCCCAGCTCCCAGGCATCGACATGGCTGGTGCCTGGGATGATTCTTGGGGTGGCCACCATCTTTCTTTACTTAGCTTGGCTGCTAAGCTTTCCCACATGGGGGCTGATGTGGATGGGCTAGCTTGCCGCCCACACCGGCCTAGAGACTGCGACTGACAGACGTGCATACAGAGCCTTCTGACGGGTGGTATTCCATCACATCGTACTACATAGGTCAGTGCTGCTTTAGAATGCCTTTCCTGAGGGGTGCGAAGCCCCCCATATGGGCATCTGATGTAGTGTTGACCACCTAGGTCCCTGATGGACCAAACCCCTTATAGAGAAGCCTGGTTTTACCAAGACGTGTTTATCCGATGTCAGAGTTATCATCACGATTATATGTATTTTTTGGTGGAGTGGCTACAGCAGGCGATGATGGGACAAATTCTAGCACTCCAATGCCTGTGGCCATGCATTCAATCCCGCTGTCTCCCGAGGACCCGGCCCTAGTAGCTCTTCCCGATACTGAAAACCCCCGGCCGCGGTTGCCAAGGGCCTGGGTTCATTCTGGGCCGGGTTACGTGGAGGATCTATAGTGGGAAGATATGTCGTGAAATCCTACATACCAGCGGTTATTGTGATGAGAGGGAGGAACGGTATGGATCATTACTAGGTCTAGATCTTTTTCGGTTGGTGGTTAGCCAGTTGTGGTGGTACCATATCTAGTACAGGGTGCATCGTTGCCATCCATATCTAGATTCACGAAGCATAGCTGGTGACCCATGTTACTTGAGGTACAGGACCATGACAAGAGCCTCTCGTAGTAGCCTTTTCTGCGGCTACAACACGCGAAGACGCCTACTACACGCTGTCCTCGACCTGCCCCCATTTGATAGGTGGGGGCGACAATCCGGGGGAGCCTGGCAGTAGCAGTATGGCTACCCCTGGGGCCATGGCAATAGAGGACCCGGGAGCTGGGACTGTGTTGCCCAGGGTTGTGCACCAGGGTGCACCAGGACCGGCACCACACACCACCAAGTCACAGCATAGGCCTCCGTCATCATCGCCCAACCGGGGATCTGCCCCATCTATCCCAACATTGTCCATGCCTAGGGGTGTGTCATCGGTGCCTCCTGCACCCACGGCATTGGCCCCTCTGGTGCCTCCTGCACCGACTCCCCCAGCACTGGTGGGTACTGGTGCACTCTCATCAGCCATGAAGAGCTTGGAGGGACCGTGGTGTGGTCACTCGCACTCACAGCAGCCGCCGCCAAGGATGGGTGCTGGGGTGTCACCGGGTATGCAAACGATCGATGAACGATCAAAGTTACCGAGGTATGACTCCTGCCACTCAGGAATCACCTTTTGAGTTCAGGGATGTTAACAGGAGAAATAGGAGCCGCATAAGCAACTCTAACACCAACACGTACCACGAGGACACCCACAGAAAGGTTCTGAGATGAGCCATCTTCGGTGGGGGCTCCATTCCCCCGGCACTCGATGAGGACAACCCCACTACCACAGCCATGGCAACTACGGCGACCGGCGGGAATGATGGGACCTGTGGAATCCTAAATAGGTGAGTTAGTTCCGTCAATACATGTGTGATGCTCGACCCCTATGGGTTCGGAGATACCAGCATGAAGCAGGGCTGCGGTGGCAAGCCGGTCGATGGCCCAGTCTCTGTCCGGCTCTGTTTCAGCTAGTGTGCGGCGACTGTGACCCCCGCTTGCCAGCTGAGGACATTACCGAATGAAGGAAAAGTTTTGTGCGGTGGAGATAGAGGAGGTGGAGTTACTTCCCCCCTCTTCTTCTTCCTCCTCCTCTGAGGATTTAGGCTTGGATGGGTTTCCTCCCTCTGTGCCCTCGCTGCTATCTGGGCAGCTCTCCAGATGTGCATCCTCTATTTCTGTGACTGCAACTGCTCTTTCCGTGACTGCCCTTAGGTATGGTGACCCCTTGTGGCACGATGTGAGCATACGCGAGATCCTGTAACTGGAGACGAGTGCAATGAGCAAATCTAATGGCACAAACTACCAAGGATGGATGTGAATGGACTCACCCTAGTGTTGTCGACCCCTTCCCTTAATGGGGTGGGACTGGCCCTAGGATTCAGATCAGCCCCATGGGCTAGGACCTTGTGGATCCAGGTGTTGATCTCCACATCGCGTAACTGATCAGAGAAGGGGCGGTCAAGGCAACTTGGCCCTAGATACATCCACATGGAAGTCAGCTGCTAGTGGAGTGGTTGAACCCGGCGGCTGAAAAAGGTCGGTAGAAGGTTCATGCCCATCAACCCCTCCTCTCATAACTGTGAAACGACCTTTCCCATGGGCTGTAGCTTGCGGAGGTCCCTCCTGGCCACCCCGTACTCCCAGTTGGGGTGTGGGACGGGGAGATTAACTGTGAATATGGGGAGTGGCACGTCGGCGTTGTTCCTCAGAAAGAACCATATTTTCTGCCGTCCGTCTGCAGATTCGGACATGGGGAGGTGAAAGTAGGGATCGACTCCGTGCAAAAAATGCACAATCTTATGCACCATGTTATTTACCGGTGCAGAGAACACCGACACTTCAGTTAAAAGGATTGAAAACAAAATTGTGAGCTCTGGTATTAAACCCAGCTGTATATGGTTCTTTATGGTTTTTTTGTGAAAAATTTTGCAGCTGAGGGAAAAGAATGGGTCGGTCGGGGTTGGGCAGCTGCAGAGGGAAAAGAAGAATAGAGTTAGGCATAAAACAAAAAATTTGCAGCCCCACGGGTTCCAACCAGGGACCTTGTCTCGGGAGGCTTATTGTCTCGGACGTGAAATAAGATGGGTTATTTTTTATTAGTAAAATGTTTCGTGAATTTCAGGTAATAAAATAAAGCCACAGCTTCATCAAAACTCTAACATATCTTCAAATCAGTGCACCCGCGACCTCCACTACAGCCGCTGCCCACCCCCGACCTCGGTCCCGCCGATGTCCACCGCAGCTTACCTCGCCCAGCCCTGGTCTTGACCATCCTCCCTGCCGCCCCTGCACAGCTGGCAACCTCCGTGCGTTAGCTGCTCTAAGTCTCGGTTTATATTGCGATGTCATTGGTTCGACATCGCTCTCTGGAGGTTCTACTGCCCTTACTCCCGAGGTAAAGTTAGTTGTCACCTATTATTGCTGAGTCTGTGTATGCTTTGTATTCTTTCTACTTTGATTTAGGACCATGGTGTGCTGATTTTTTATTTTTGTTTATGCAATCCTTGATCTGCATTAGGGCTAATCCGTATATTTGTATTCTGATCTGTGTTAGCTGCATTATCCTTGATCAGGGTTAGGTGATTCTCTCTTAGAAAAATGAGCTGTTGTAGACCTGGTAAAAAGGAACCGAATGAGTTAGTATTCAGTTTCAAAGGACCTGGTATTCAGTGCTTGTAATAATATGCTCAGTCTGACTGACCTAGTATTCAGTCTCAAGTTGCTTTAGTATTGAGTTTGTTCTTACTTTGCAGTTTTTGTTGTCTTGTAATAATCTGCCTAAATGCTTCTACTTTGATCTCTGAATGTTGTTTAATTTATCTTATTTTCACAACTGTAACTGAACTTCCATAAATGGCATGTTATTGGACAGGAAATTATGTGTTTTACTTGTCAAGAACACTGGTGGCCTCCATCACACTGGGCTCATGTAAGTCATATTTTTAATATCTGAGTTCTCATTAATTATTTCTATGCTCAAGAAATTTTTACTGACTTCGCCTTCATTCATTCTTTCTCAGGTTGAAGCTCGAGTCCAATGGTGCTATGACTGGTGTTGTTTCAGTGCCATTTCTGTTGGTGGAGTCTTCCCTGTGCTCAGTCCAATAGGCTATCTATAAGTTGCTGTCATTAGATTTTCTGAAAATGAAAAGCCGATGTGTGATTCCATGGACAGAAACCAACATGTGAGATATCGTGGCCATAGGCTGATTTAAGTTTCAAATAGCATAGTTGAAAACGCAACAATTTAAGTTTAAGAGTGAGGTTCTATTTCCGCATACACCTGAAACACATTGAATATCCTTGCAGTCCCTCGGAGAGCCACAGTGATGTATAGAATAACTTGCTATGGCCATGACTCTGTCCTTGAATTTCTTGATTGCACTGAATGTGACATCTGTGAGAAACTCAAACAAATCTATTTGATCATATTATAAGGATTAGATTTTCATTTGTGGAATGGAATGAATGAAGAGAGATATATGTAGGAGCCTGCTCATCCAAACATAGAGTAAATTTAAATTGATTGCACAATCAAATCTTGTAGGCTGCGATACCCTATGGTGCTACGACTGGTGTTGTTTCTTGTGCTTTTTGTTCCAGAATAAGTGCAAATCATTGAGCTTGAAGCATATGAGGCCAGCTGGAGCAGATTCATCATCAAGGCATCTACTGTCAACATTGCCCCAAAACTCTCCAGACTACAGGGGACACAAGAAATGAATGCAAACCGGTCCTGATTCTTGCAAGGGCGCTACTGATCTCATGTGATTCTTGCAAGGGCAGCTCCATTGGCTGGGCATTAGATTTTCAGTTCTTGCTTTGTTTGTGTTGTCTGTTTTTGGTTAGAATAAGGTTACCTTACATGGGTTCCCTACCTGCTAGCTGGCCTGATCTGTGGTAAATGTATTATGTGTTGTTGGCACGGAAATGAAAGAGTTGCTGCTTATCCCTGTTGATGAGAATCAAATTGACTCTTGAATCCTGATAGAGTATGAATTATCTGTTTTGGAGAACTGGAATCATGATAGTGTCCTTGTTTCAAATATGAAAGATGCAGTTGAAGGACCGAAATGTGGTAGTTTGAGGACTCAGGGTAGTATCGTGATACTACCAGGGAAAATATATTAATTTTGAACCCGTATATCAGTCAAATCATGGAAAGCACCATAAAAAACTATGTTTAGAAGTTTTAAGAATCCTACAATTATTTTCAGTCTAGTGGAATGTTGCTTTAAAAAATTTGGTAAATTTTATGGACTCCATGCAACGATTTCCATTGAAAAGTTGAATTTTTGCTGCCTTTTAGGTGTCTTATGCCTAGCGAGAAAAAATAAAGTTGTATTACAAGCGGAGAAGAATCTTGTGATTAATTGTCTCGCCTTGCAAATTCAAATTTGGAGAAAATTTAAAACTTTTATTTAAATCATGAATTCAAACCAAAGTTTGTTGCATTTATGCTATCATGCATTGTTTTCGTATTGTTGAGTGCTTTAGTTTTTTAATCCATTTATAAATCATTTGAATTCGAATAGAATTTGTTTGAAGTAAAACAGGAAATAGGAAAAACTCATTTCTAACCGGCCTCTTGGGCCAAAAGCTGCCAAGGCCCGGCCGCCTGGGCCCTCTCTCCCTCTCCTTCGCCCAGCCACCGGCCTGCCAAGCACCCCCCTCCCCCCATGTGGCCTAGCCAGCCAGCCCACCTGGCTCCCCTCCGTTTCCCCAACACGGCCACCGGACCCGCCCGGGTTAAGGTTCTCGCCTTATCCCGTCTACCCGGCTCTGTCCAACCCCACACCACTAGTAGCGTGCATCGCCACCGCGACCCACACCCGCCTATCTTGCACTGCACCACCCGACCCTCGGCCGACCGCCCCGCCCATTGGAATCCAGTGTAAAGAAGGAAGGATTCGATTTTCAGATTAAAATGTTGAAACAGAAACTTTAATTATCAAATGGAAACTGATCTCAATTGATTCACACTTGAATGGTAGCTGGTCGACATCCCTCCCGGCATGGATCGCCTATAAGTTGAACCCCAATGACCCCTGGCACATTGTTCCCCCACCCATTAGCACCTACCCACCGCCAAGCCTCTCTGACGCATGCCGAGCCTGCCCGACCCAACACCGAGGACGAGAAGACCCCACCACCGCCGCTCGACCCTTTTTGGAAGCCGGAGGAGCCTCGCCACCACACACCCCTTTCTGCCACCTGCTGTGGCCTTCCAGTTCCCTAGGTGAGAATCCCATGATCCGTAGGTTGGGTAGGACCAAAACCCGAAGGAAAAGGGTCACCGTAGTGAGCTCTATGCTCAACTCCGATAAGATGCCCATGGCGTTGTCACGCGTGTTGCGCTGGCCACTGCCGAGCACCACTGCCCTGTCTCAGCCACCCGTTCAATGATGGATGGCCCAGATTAGACCGTGCCTCGCCACCACACACCCCTTTCTGCCACCTGCTGTGGCCTTCCAGTTCCCTAGGTGAGAATCCCATGATCCGTAGGTTGGGTAGGACCAAAACCCGAAGGAAAAGGGTCACCGTAGTGAGCTCTATGCTCAACTCCGATAAGATGCCCATGGCGTTGTCACGCGTGTTGCGCTGGCCACTGCCGAGCACCACTGCCCTGTCTCAGCCACCCGTTCAATGATGGATGGCCCAGATTAGACCGAGCATACTCCTTCGTTAGATCTAATCCTAGTCGTCCGTTCACAGATCGTTGATCAGATTTTTATGAAGTCTGTAGACCAATGTGCCTTTGCCCGTGAACCTGGTTCACCGCGCCATGGACTCGGTCCATAGGTTTTCCATCAGAAAAATAATTCCCCGCTTAATCTTTTCCTGGTGATTTTGCTCTTTGGTCCCTGCGTTTATGAATAATTTTATCAGGCCATTTTCCTATAGAAAATTAATTGCCGATTAAATCTATAGATCAGATCTTTCACGTTTTAGACCCCTGTTTTAGCCTAATTCGATAATTTCAATTTCCAGTATTAAAATATTTTGGGTAATCTTGTAGCACTGCATATTTTATATTTAGAACCCTCAGTTTTTATTTAATTAAATAATAGCCCCTATAATTTTATAAAAGCCACCCAAAGATTTTATCTAATTACATGTTCACCCTTGAATAATTGTGATTAGGCCCTGTTAACTTTCTGAAATTATGATTAGGTCCCTGTTCATGTTCTTGTATTCGCAAATAGGCCCCTAGCCGTAAAACCTTTGTAACTTCCTAACTGTAGCTCCAATTTACTCGATTCTTGCGCTCATGCGATCGTAGCGACAAGTAGAACATTCCTATACTGTTTGATTAGTGATAAGAGCATGTTTTGTGTACTGTTTCATTTATTCTTTGATTGTATGTCATTTCCAGTTGTCGCACCGTAGATGCACCAACATTCGACGATCCTCAAGACCTCGAGGAACAGGACTTTGAACAGCTAGGAGGAGGCAAGTGTCCTTGATGCATGTTGCACCTACTACTTTATTTCTGTCTTACTTTATATACATGCATGCACTGCTTAAATATGATTCCTATTTATGTTGTATACTTCCATATCTACCTTGGTAGCCCTAGTTCATGGTTGGTTATGGATAGGCATGCTTAGACATGCAGTCTTTTGTCAAGTTCTAGTCTACCTGATGGATAATATATAGATGATGATGATGGTTGTGGTCATACATCCGATGAGATGCGGTTTGGCCATAGTGCTTAGATGATGGGGTTTTAGCAAGGTGAGATGCAATGGGGGAAGATTGATACCTTCATGGTTGGTGGGAAGTGCTCGAATCAGCTAAGGACCTGTTCTTAGGAGTCGACCCCCCAGGATAACATGTGTTGCCATGTGTCCGGTATGGAATGGCTATTGAATAAATTGGTGAACACGGGGACGTATCTAGCTGGTGGCGTGGATGACAAGTTAAGTGTGTCACTCTGGGAATCCACAATGTGCAATTGGGGAGGGTTAAGTGTGGCACACCGACCTATTATAGTGTGATAGGGATGGGGTTAAGTGTGTCACTCACTGAACCTTAGCGGGCTAGTCACTAAATGGGGAATCCTTGGTGATCTCCTGGCCGCACACCAAAGGAAGTTAGCTTGTGCTTTTGCAAGCATGGTAGTATGGAGGTTTTTCTAGTCACTGAAAGATGATGAGATCACTACACGTGGGTACATGGCATAATCCTCTGTAAAGTGTAAAACTATCATGATAGCCATGCTCCCGGTCAAGAGTGGTCTGGGATCCTTCCTAGATTAGTGGATGTGATGGGATTGGTTTGGATCTAGTCAGATGGTTTGGTTTGGGTATGGTTGGTCATATGGTCACGATGGTGGGCGAGACTTGGCATGTGTCGACCAAGGTCTCACGAGGTTGTGTGTCAACCTTAGATCATGTGGTTTAGTGCCAACACTCGATTGTGTGTTCCCTTTTTGATGAACTAATTTTGGGATGGGAGTTAGGTTCAACTCACATAGTAAATAGGTTGCTAAAGTTAATGAACACTAAGTGTAGGATGCTTTCTGCTCAACTGCGTTGTGCTTACTCCATGGTTTATAGCCTTTCATGTTACATGTTCTACACACTTGCAGAGTACCAACCATAAGTGTACTCATGCTTTCTTTACTTTTCCTACCACCTATGTTGTTCAGAACATGGTGAAGATGTGGAGAACCTCAGTGAAGAGTTCTTCTAGCTGGTGTTCCTATCGCTCGATTGCCTGTGGTGTGTTGCGTGTTTTTGAGAGAGTTCGTGATTAGTATCGATGTAATAAGACAATATACTCTTATAATATTGTACTCTAATGGCGAGAATGGTTTATCTGAATTGTTGTAATTCTGGCCGTAAGTGTGGAAACTTGATCCTGGGCACTCATACGATGAGCATCCGGTTTTAGCCTTAAAACTGGATGTGATAGAATGGCATCAAAGCCGCGTCGGTAGTAGGAATGCTAGCTTAGTTAGAAGAGTCCTTTAGAGTGTGTTGGTAATATATATATATATTCAAAATTATTTTATACAACCTTGTTCTGTTGTCTATATATTTCCTTATCGTTTTGTTTTGTAAAATGATTGCTGATTTTTGTCTCCTTAAACATTTTGGTGTAGATGGCTTGCTGCAAGACCACTGCTCATAAGAAAGTCATGAAGGTCCGATCCTTGAAGCACCCTGAGATTGACTGGATGTTGGAGAGACCCTTAGATTCTCACAATGATGGGAAGGCTGCAGGCTAATTTCTGAGAGAGCTGAGGTCACTGTTCAACACCCTCGACTACCACACTGAGCCTCACTACATCACCAAGAAGACCCCACTACGCAATAGAGGCTATAAGTGGGAGGCGCACGTGGTCCTCTATGAGAAGCCCAGAGGTGCTGGAGAGCGCTGTGTCCGCCAACTACACCACACCTCTACCCCGAGAGCCACATTCGTGGTAGGCATCCACGACGCTGTTTGTTAGGCGCTGATGGTTCTTTGGCACTAGTAGTCTGCTTTCCTTTGACACATTCAGTACCATCACTTCCTGCTCAAGGAGGCAGATGACTCAGAGGTTTGCGTGAATGACAAGGTGCACAGTGACCCAATAGGATGGCATGGAGAGCGGGTGCGCTTGATGATGCAGGGTATTGAGGAGCTCCACAAGCGCTATGTTGAGTAGGAGCAAGTGATCAAGGACCGCATCAACTTCATCGCAGAGCTACTGGCTGAGATTGACAGTAAGGGCAGTGACTCTGACTCCGGCCCCGACTACGACAGAGGAGCTGCTGAGGACTCCGAGGAAGATCTAGAGGAGGTACCCATGGGTGACACCCCTCAGGAGTAGGTGCCCCAGCCATAGCTTGATGTAGAGCTCAAGGAAGTCCCTCAGGAGG
The DNA here is from genome assembly GCA_008808055.3 of Sporobolus alterniflorus. Classification (NCBI taxonomy): domain Eukaryota; kingdom Viridiplantae; phylum Streptophyta; class Magnoliopsida; order Poales; family Poaceae; genus Sporobolus; species Sporobolus alterniflorus. The sequence goes on along the minus strand of VSTD030001327.1, from coordinate 3,027 downwards.
AGGTGCCACACCAGGTGGTCGAGCTGCAAACTAATCTGGAGGAGCTACCCCAGGCGACGCCAGCACAAACACTGCCAGAATTCCCACACCTCTATGAGCAGCTGATGTAGGACATCGTTGAGGATCTCCCAGAGAGGGAGGAGTCATAGAGTTCTTCGCTGATGGTCAGGAGTAGTTCTTCCAGTCGAGTCAAGTCAATAAGTATAAGTATTAGTTCCGTTTAGTTCTCGAGTCGTTTCACACTGGATATTCACCCATGAGGATCATTTTGTTGCTTGGTGAGACATGTTTGATTTGGATTTTTGTAATGACTATGGCAGTGTGTGGTGAGGTTGTCTCACCCTCACACTCATTTACATCTTTAAGAACTTTTTCTTATATAATAAGTTGTTAGTGGGTTTTTTGGATTATCTGTTATATTGTGGAACACTTCTTTTCCCTGTTCTTCCCTATCATCTTTCTCACTTCCCTCATCTCAAATTTCATGAACTCCTCCATGCTTCAGATGGCCAACACTAGGAACCGTAACGTCAACACCAATACCAACAATGGCAACAACTAGGGCAACCCGCCACCACCACCGTCATTGGAGCAGTTACTCATGATGCAGACACAGATGTTGCAGACCATGCAACAGACGATGGCAAACATGCAACCTGCCCAGGGTCACCAGCCAGCATTGCAGCCTCATCCGTGAGATAAGGTGGGTGAGTTCTAGAGGACTAAGCCACCCACTTTCTCGCATTCTGTGGAGCACATGGATGTAGACGACTAGATTAAAACCATTGAGAAGAAGCTCCAAGTCACACAATGTAGTAACCAGGAGAGAGTTTTATTTGCTTCGCACCAGCTTGAAGGACCCACAACTGAATTGTGGGATGCGTATGTGGATGCACATGAGGATCCAGGAAGCATTAATTGGCAGGAATTCTGAAATGCTTTCCACACTCATCACGTTCTTCAAGGTGTGATCAAGCTAAAGGAGAAAAAATTCTAGGACCTGAATCAGGTTTCGATGACGGTGAGTGAGTACATTACTCGTTTCACTCAATTGTCTCGTTATGCCCCTAATGAGTGGACACAGACGAGAAGAAGAAAGATCATTTTCTCATTGGGCTTAATGATGGTTTATTTGTGCACCGGAGGCCCGAGACTATGTGAATTTCTAGGACATGGTGAACAAGGCATTGGTACTGGAGAACCGCTGCGGTATCATGGAGCGCAAGTGTAAGCAGGAGCTCCAGAGCTAGAGTAGTAATAACTCCAGACACTGGGTTGGTACACCATCTGTAGGACCTATCCAACGTCCCACGCAGCAGCAGTAGCCAAGAGCCAAGTTCTAGTAGTCCTCAGACCACAATGCAAGGCTATCAAACTCCACAACGCCAGTTCATCCAATGCCGCAATACTTTCTAGACTACTAACCCTGGAGGCCAGAATGTGCAATGGTAGCAGACCACTCAGAGGCCAGTGTAGAACCCCACTGATGGGAAATGCTTCAACTGTGGTGAGAGGGGACACTTCGCCAGTGCTTGTCCCAAGCCGCGTAACTGCCTCAATCAGATGCATGTCGCCAATCCAGCACCTAACTGCAGCAGCAACTCCACTCCTATGGCGGCCCGATAGAAATTTGCTTCAGCCATGGTCAACCATGTGACAGTAGATGAGGCACAAGTGGCACATGATGTTGTTCTCCGTACGTTCTTAGACAACTCAACTACTACTGTTGTTCTATTTGATTCTGGAGCATCGCATTCTTTTATTTCTGCTGTTTATGCGGAGAAGCATAATATACCGGTAGCCATGCTTAAGTGTCACACGGTAGTTAATTCCCCCAAAGGAGATATGCCGGCAAGGCAAGTATGTCCGAAGGTGAAAATAATTTTGAGGGGGGTAGAGTTCAACGCCAATTTGATTATTCTAGATTCGAAGGGCATTGATGTGATTCTGGGAATGGAGTAGATGAGTAAGTAGAAGGCCCTTATAGACTGTGCGAAGAAGTCGGTGAACCTCACAATAGACGCTGGTCAAGAGTTGCACATTCTGGCCCTTATATATAGCAGAACCATTAATCACGTACAAGGGAGCAACCAATCATATCTGCTGGTTTAGCTGCATTTTCCTAGATTAGGGTTCGGTGATTCACTCTTAGAAAAACTGAGCTATTGTAGACCTGATATTCAGTCTCAAGTTTCAAATGACCTGGTAAAAAGGAACTGAATGAGTTAGTATTCAGTTTCAAATGACCTGGTATTTAGTGCTTGTAATAATATGCTCAGTCTGACTGACCTAGTATTCAGTCTTAAGTAGTATTGAGTTTGTTCTTACTTTTCAGTTTTTATTGTCCTGTAATAATCTGCCTAAATGCTTCTACTCTGATATCTGAATGTTGTTTAATTTATCTTAGTTTTCACAACTGTAACTGAACTTCCATAAATGGCATGTTATTGAACAGGAAATTATGTGTTTTGCCTGTCAAGAACACTGGTGGCTTTCATCACCTAGGGATCATGTAAGTCATATTTTTAATACAAAACCAATGACAGAGCTAGAGCTATTAGGGAAGTTTAAGAAATTTGAATGGTCTACCAATTGTGAAGCTACTTTCCAAGAGCTGAAGAAATGACTGACCACAACTCATGTACTAGTGATTCCTGACATGGAGAAGCGGTTCTCGATCTACTGTGACACTTTGGGATAAGGATTAGGATGCATTCTCATGCAAGATGGTCATGTGGTAGCTTATGCATCACGACAACTGAGGAAACACGAGGAACATTAACTGGCTCACGACCTTGAGTTAGCATCAGTAGTGCAAGCTCTCAAGAAATGGAGGTATTATCTGATAGGTAAGAGATGTGAGATCTACTCGGACCACAAAAGTCTGAAGTACATATTTACTCAACCAGGCCTCAGCTTGAGGCAAGAAAGATGGGTTGAATTGATAAAAGACTACGATTTAGGGATCAACTATCATCCGGGTAAAGCAAACGTAGTTGCCAAAGCCTTGAGCCAAATAACTCATTT
>VSTD030001326.1:0-13330 GCA_008808055.3 Sporobolus alterniflorus | reverse complement strand
ACTCCAAGAGATATATCGATGAATTCATTTGTACTTTCCATTTAGAATTTGCTTATACACTTAACAACCGATATTAGTAATTTAATCAAGTTGTCATTCAATACACCAAAATCCACTAGGGGCCTAGATGCACTTTTAGGTTCACGTTTTGAGCTCATTGGATATTCGGATGCCAATTATACCGGATGTAAAGTTGATAGAAAAAGTACCTTTAAGACTTGCCAATTTCTTGATCGGTACTTTGTCTCTTGGTCCTCAACGAAACAAAATTTTGTTACCCTATCCACGGCCAAAGTGGAGTCTGTTGCCGTTAGTAGTTGTTGTGCACAACTACTATGGATGTGACAAACTCTCAAGGACTACGGTTACTCTATGAACCATGTCCCTCTCCTATGTGGCAATAAGAGTGTCTTAAAGATTGCTTACAACCCTTCTGAGCATTCTAGAACCAAATACTTAGACATCTGACACCACTTTTTTGAGAGACCATGTCATCAAAGGGGATACTGTTATCTCATATGTTGGAACCAATGACCAATTAACCGATATTTTTATCAAGCCCTTTGACGAGCGAAGATTCCGAGAGCTTCATAGTGAAGTAAATATCATTGATTTTTGAAATGTGGCTTATGATGTTGCATATCTGATTTAAAGCTTGTTGTTACTTGTTGAGCTTGATTTTATGTTAAAAATTCTATTTATGCTCAAATTTATGCATGTTGTATGATCTTATTGATTTCAAGCCATATGTATGTTTTGATTTTCAAAACTTGTCCTTCTATAACCAATATATGTACTACTATTGGCATATAGGCCAAATCTTTTGATAATCGATTTTCTAGAGGCTTCCAAGTCAGTTTTAACCAATTTTGACCAGACATATCTGTCCCTTTGTCGGACATGTCCAGCCAAAATTATCTGGAACCCCTAAGTCTAAAATCACCGGACATGTCTGGCCCCTGGCCTGGAGATATTCGGCTTCCTAGCTGAACATATCTAACGCTCGGGCTAATGGGTATAAAAGGGGGATTCATACCCCTTCGAACCCTATGCCTCTTATTTCATCTCCACTTCAACCCCTTACGACTCCAAATGCTCCCTAGGAGATTTTAGGTGTTCTCCACTAAATCCCTTCGATTTCTAGGGGATTCCTCTCCCTATCCTTGGTGTTCATCAAACCCTAGTTGGGTTCTCCTCTCCCAAGGTATTTTCATGGTTTCTTCAAGATTTTCTCGATTCCTTCAAATGCATGGTGTCATATCTCTTGTAGTATCTCTAGGATGTCTTTCCCCTATCTTGAATCCTACCTAGAAGTGGATTTCATATCTTGCAAGTCTTTGGCTAGGTTTTCAATTCTTAATCTTGCGATCTACTTGTTAATCCTTCAATGCAAGTACTATCCTATGGTTACTATCTTCCTAGGATGCTAGTAGTCATTTGTGCAAAGTTTGGTGAAGATCCTATGACGGATCCATAATTTGTTGATATTGTCTCTTGCAAAGTCTGCCAGAATCGGACATATCTGGTCCCTAACTGGACATGTCCGGACAAAGTTGGACATATCCGGCCTAAGGGTCGGACATATCCAGTCTGTTTGGTCTGCTTTGCACTAAACAATGTCAATCAATCATTGATCTTTCGTAAGACTCTCACAGCTTGCTTTCTAGCATTCTCTCATGATCTCACTCTATTTCCTTGCTTATTCTTGAAGGTCATGATGCGTGAAGGTCATGAAAGGCGCTCCAAGCATCGTGAGGCGGCATGTGCCTCTAGTTCTAGCTGGGCTCCCATTGCTAAGCCCAAGAAGCTGGTCAAGAGGGCATGGCCCAACAGCTTTCATGAGGACTCCCCTCCTTGTGGTGCCACTCCCGACTCTCCCAAAGAGTTTGAGTGTTTGAAGTTGAGGCCCTCGGTAGCTCACACCAACCGGGAAGTGGTCAACTATAACAAGGTTGATCGAAGGAACATAGCCACACTCCGTCAGAAAACATACTACAACTTGTCCAGGGAAAGGGGCACCGATGAGCATTTCTAGACTTTCTTTCAGCAGGTACTACACTATGCTCTTCTGGAAGACTAGCCAGTTGTCCCGATGTAGTGGGTACACCTGGATTACGTGAGGAGAAAGAAGGATATCACCTTCAACGGGATTTTGGAAGCATGTGAATTTCATGGCATCTCTCACCTTCTACTGTTTCACTACAACCGGAACCAAGAGATCATCACTGAGTTCTACTCCACTCTCTTCTTTGATAAGAAAGAGAGAATCTTTATGTGGATGGCAAATGGCCAAAAATTCACCATTCATCTCACTCAGTTTGTCGAGCTCCTTGGGTTGTCTTCTCACCCTGACATCCCTAAGAAGCTTCACATCGAGCGAGTGATCACTCCTAGGGAGATGACCCCTATGTATATTTTGGACAACGGATTCCATGCTCCAAAGATTGATGGGATTTTTCCACACTTCACTGTCTTGCATAGGATGACGAGGAGGACCTTGGCGCTGAGGATTGGCGATTCAGACGCCATACCGGCCTATGAGAGGAACTTACTTGATGCACTTATGAAGTTTAAGCGGTTTGATGTGTTTGATTACATTGTGGATGAGATTTAGAATATAGCCATCAACCCACTTCGATCATCTGGATTTGCCCCGTATATCATGTGCATGATCGAGACGGTGGCTCATGAGAGGTTCTACAAGGATGTATCACATGAGCCACTTCGCCCTGCTGTTTTGAAGCCTCCAGCTCGCCGTCACACTTCTCCTCCTCCAAATGTGGCTCCTACTTGCACTACCCACAGCGGTGATGCCTCCTCCTCCTCCAACTTCAACTCCGGCTTCTTGAAGATGTTCCGGGGTATCTTTGCTATGTGCCATCGCACAGATCAGCGCATGGATGTGATGGAGCACCGCTTGGATATTGTTCACCGCAACCAAGAGATTCTTCACAGTCAGAGGGATGAGCCTCTTATTGAGTTCCCCGATGAGCCTATCTACCCTCCCATACCTGACCCCTATGCCTCGCTGACTCCTGCTAAGTTAACTGCTTTTGGTATAGGCCCCTCCCATGCTCCTATTGTTAGCAACGATGATGATGATGATGATGATGATGAGGCGGCCAATGACGACGAGGAGACGGAGGACGATGAGTAGTTGGCGCTGCACCTTCTACTTCTTCGGGTCTTTTCCCTTTTTGGTGTCTTGACGACAAAGGGGGAGAAGATATTTATCTCTATCAGTTTTTCATTCCTTCTAGTGTGTAATGGTCATGGGTTGTACGTGTGTTGGTCGTTTGGACAAGAACCTTTTTAATGTTGGTTTGTAAAACTTTTATGGAGATTTGAACCTTATTATCTATCTATGTATGTATGTTTGAATATTATGCTTATCTATCCATGTATGATTATGTTATAATTTTTGTGGTTGTGCCTTGTTGATTCATGTTATGGTGTAATATCGTGTCTATTCATATTGTATCACTATATCTTGTCACTTGATTACACTTGTTCTATTAGGCACCCCACATTTTGCAAAATTGTACAAATGAGCTCTCACATGCTTCTTAGTGTGAATTTTGTGCTTGTTTAATCCATGCATATCTTTAGGGGGGGGGGGCTCCTTATACAAATTTGGAAAATAAAACTCTATTATGCTTAATTATTGAAAAACTCTAAGTGTTGTCATCAATCACCAAAAATGGGGAGATTGAAAGTGCATCTAGGCCCCAGTGTGGGTTTTGGAGGATTGATGACCAACAATTAGAGGTCTAATCTTATGTTAAGAGTTTTGTAGAGTATCACATGGAAAAAGGCAATACTGATGCACAATTAAAATTTATATGACCTACAATGAAGAAAAAGGGAAAAGTCACGAGGATCTTTGAGGATTAGGGAGATTATATTTTATCTGTGTCCTAGGAGCTCCGTACTATCAAGGGGGATGCATCGAGTGAGCTGGTGAAGTGCAAATCATCGAAAACATATTTCCAAACCAACTTGTTAGAAATATCCAGATATATCCAGTCTCCTGACCAGGTTCCAATAAGCTTTGCCAGACATGTCCGCCCCCTAGCCCGGACATGTCCGTGCCACTCTAATTTCTCTAGTTCACCGGGTATATCTGGCTCCGATGCTGGGTTCTAGTAAGCAATGCAGACATGTCTGGCTCCTGGATCAGACATATCCGATCAACCCGTTTTCTCTAAGAAGCTAAGTCATTTGCTGGACTTATCCGGCTTGGTCACCGAGTTATAGTAACCTTTCCTAGACATATTTGACCCCCAACCCGGACATGTCTGGCTTCTCAGATCTAACCCAGGTTATGTCCCAGCACTGGACAAGACCGGTGCCAAGACCGGGTTCCAGTAACCCTTTCCGAACATATCCGGTCTCTTGGCCAGACATGTCCGGATCTCTGACACCCCAACAGGAAGATTCCTTTTGAGGGATATAAAAAGAGTTCCACACCCCCTTCACTCAGTTGGCCACTCCACTGACTTGAAAACTCTTTGAACCAATATTTCTTGAGCTCAAACTCTCTCTCCTTCAAGCTTCACTCACATCCAAGCTTCCTAAGGTAGATTTGAGCCATCCTTTGAGTGACCCTCTAAATCTTCAAGCAAAACACTTCACTGATGACCTCCGTGTGTTCGTTACTCTTGGGGACTTGTCTCCTAGATGGACTAGGTGTTCTCCGGGAGCCACCAAGGTTGTGGTGGGCCTCGAAATATTTGTATTGTTGTCTCCTTCGTGGGGATTTGATAGTGGAAAATTGAACTAGATCTTAGTGATCGTTCGGTGAGGTTTGGGGTCAAGAGAGACTCGGTCCTTTGTGGACACCTCAACAGAGATATAAGCAACCTTCGTGGTTAACCGAACTTCGAGAACAAATCTTGTGTCTCTTGTCCACGCTTCTATTTCATTATTGTTCTTACTGAAGTTTGTCCTAACCCTAGGTATGATTCTAAGTGAATAGGTTGCATCTAGTTACTCTACTTTCTATATGCTTCATAGTCTCTTGCTTGCTAGCAGTAAGCTTATGGGCCCTAGATTCATCGTCTTGGTGTCTGATCTACTTTTTCGCTGCTTGTTATCCTGTTTCACCAGACATATCCGGTATTAGATCAAACATATCTGGTGTCTGCCGGACATATCCACCAAGAGGCCGAATATATCCGGTACCCCTGATTTAACTTGTTTAAATTAAGTGAGTTTCAGGTTTAATTGTCTATTCACCTCCCTCTAGGTAACTTTTAATTGGTATCAGAGCCTAACTCTCTGTCAAAGAGCTTAACCGCTTGAAGAGGCTATCTCGAAGGTCGGGGACGATGTGGATGAGGTACCACCACCTCCACCATGTCCCATCTAACTAGGCAGAGACCCCCCCTTGTTTCCCTCAATGTCTTCACCTTTCCAAAAAAAAGTTTCGCCTTAGCTTGTCAATCTTCTTTACTAGCCATTTGGGGAGAGGGAATATTGTTGCATTGTATGTAACTAGCGATGTTAAAACCGATTTCACCAATTGGGCTCTAGCAGCTTTGCTCATGAGCTTCCCTTTCCATCCTGGCAACTTTACTCCTACCTTGTCTAGGAGGGGCATGTAGTCAATTTTACAAAGCCTTCTAAGGTGCAGCGGTAGTCCCAAGTAGAGACAAGGGAAGGATTTGATTGAAGTCGAGAAGCCCTCCATGATGTCATCTAATGGGGAAAACTTCCAATTTCTATAGATTTATACAGAGCCCAGAAGCTTGGCCAAACATCTCTAGGATTTCCTTTAATGCAACTATGTCCTGCTTTTGTGGCTTCACAAAAATTGCAGCAGCATCTACGTACAGGGAAGCTTTGATGCCCTTTAATCTTGGTGAGATACTACTCAGCACTCCTTTCTGAACTGCCATGTGAAGGATTCTTCGGAGAGGGTCCATTACAAGAATGAAAAGTATGGGGGAAATGGGGTCGCCTTGCCTAAGCCCCCGCTTGTGCTTTATCGGTCGGCCTGGAATTCCGTTTAAAAGGATCCTTGAGGAAGATGAGCCAAGGACCAAGCTAATCTAGTTCCTCCACCTTGATCCAAAGCCAAGCCTTTCCATAACTTCAAGAAGGTATGCCCATGAAAATGAATTGAAAGCCTTTGCTATGTCAAGCTTGAGGAAAAGCGCTAGAATTTTCTTTCTATGGAGTTCTTTGGCAATGCCTCGGACCAAAACAAAATTGTCGTGGATGCATCTCTTTTTGACAAAAGCACTTTGGCTAGAAGAAACCATCTCAGCGAGACAAGGAGCAAGCCTGGATGCTAGAATTTTTGAGAAAATCTTTGCAATGCTATGGACTAGGCTGATGGGGTGGTAATCTCCGATGCCTTCCTCCATTTCTTTCTTCGGCAGAAGCACAATGCTGGCCGTGTTAAGGAGGTTAAAATTTTTCCCCTAAATTGCGCAAGCTATTGCACAACTTGAACCACGTCGCTTTGAATGGTGGCCCAACAAGAAGAGTAAAAGAACCTGTAAAACCGTCAGGTCCAGGAGAATTCTCTTTGGGCATTTATGAAATAGCGCTTTTAACCTCCTCACCAGAAATGTTCGCCTCCAGTTCCGTTAAGTTGAAAGCTGGGTAGTTTAGCTCCTCCCAGTTGAGGCTAAAAGCTCTATGGTGCTTGGTCTCGAGAAGTTCTTCAAAATGATAGGCAATTTCTCGCTCTTTGTCGTCATGCGTGATGGTCAAGCCTTGTAGAGTCTGAAGGATCTGAATATGTTTTTTCCTTTTCCTACCATTGGCCCTGAGGTAAAAAAGCTTTGTGTTGGCTCCATCATGCTTAATGTTTGTCATTATGGATCTCTGCCGAGCCCTCACTCTCTCCAAGGCTAGAAGGCCCAGATAAATCTCCTTTAACCTATCTCTGAAAGCATACTCCGAGTGAGAGAGATTCCTTCTTTCTTTAGCTTGGTCAAGCTGCCATATAACATCCTTAATGATAGCAAGCTGCATTTTGATGTTTCCGATATTATTTTTCTTCCATTGCTTTAGCGCCTTGGCTATTCTAGCAAGCTTGATGTGGAGCCTCCTGATGGTGTCAGTCGCAAGGAGAGGCTTGTTCCAAGCTTCCTTCACCACGTCACCTGGGAGTTTCAGCCAATAGGATTCAAACTTAAAACCTTTGAACTTGCTCACTGAAGTGTCCCCCTGGAGAATAAGTGAGCAATGATCTGATAATGTGGACGCCTAGGCATGAAGATGGGACCTAGGGAACAACTCTTCCCAAGAATTTGAGCAAAACACTCAATCTATTCTAGTCATGGTTGCTTCGTTCTAGCCATTGGTCCTGGTAAATTTACACCCATGAAAGGGGAGCTCTCTCAACTCTAGGTCGTCCAGAACCACCTTGAAGCGACCCATGAGCCTCCTATTTAGCTTGTTGTTACTCTTATCCTCGACCTTGTAAATGAGGTTAAAATCTTTGCATAATAACCACTCTCCCTGGATGGCCCGTCATAGAGATCTGATTTCTTCCAAAAAAATGATCTTGTCGGCCTCCTGCTGTGGCCCATAAATGTTGGTAAGTGTCCACTCTGAGGCATCCCGAAGGGCTTGAATCCTCACAGAGTGAAAATTTGGAATGGCTAGAAGAAAGCAATTGGAAGTGGTCTTCTGAAGCCGTTATTAGAATCCCACCACTAGTACCATCCACAGGCAAAAAGGAGTAGTTGTTCCTGAACTTTGGCCCCAAGATTTCAGAGACCATCGACTCGTCAATAACCTACAGTTTGGTCTCCTAGAGGCAGGTGACAGAAGCCATCACCGCACAAACCATGTCCCTCACTCCGCTACATCTGACCGGGGCATTTAGCCCACTCACATTCCAATTTAGCAATAGAAGATTGGAGCTAGCCATAATTTGCACTCGACTGGACAGAAACTACATGCATTAGCACTTGGGAATAAGACCACACACTACAACAAGTTTCGGATAACTGAACACCGCCTATCATCAAGCACAGGCGACATCGGTTGCAAACAAAGAAAGAAACATGATACATAGAGAAACAGAGGACAACTGGTCTTGAAACTGTGCAAGAAAAGGTCAAGCCTGCACCACCACCTCCTTCCTCGCCTTCTTGACGACCCCTCCTGACTTGCCATCAAGGTTGATTACCTTGAGTAAATCTTCTATGGCTTCGATTGCATCATCTGGCCGGGAGGAATCAAAGAGCTTAAGTAGCCTTTCTCAGGCCTTCTCATTCTTGTCAGCTGGAATCAGGTTCTTGTCAAGCTTCTTGTAGAGGACTTCCTGCGCCAAAGCTTCTGCAGTCTTGTTGCCTCGCAGCGCAGCTTTTGCAGTGAGCATGCCGCTGTGCCTTGCAGTAGGCACTTCTGCCAACTTGGAGCCCTTTGCCTTCTTGATTGGAGTCTTGAGTATGGCCACTACAGGCTCCTTAGTCACACCCTGGATGAAGTCTGGTAGGGAGCACCCTCTCACCTGCGTCGTAACATTAGCTTCACCCATCGCCCACGCCGACAGCGGGCATTGAGGGGAGCCAACCTCCTGTGGATCCACTGGTGGAGCTGGCGCTGTTAGAAGCCATGGTGGACCTCCCGCAATCACCTGGACTGCCTCCTGAAGCATGGAGTCAAACCATTAATGAGCTAAGAGATCGTCAAGCTTGGGAGGTAGAAGAAAGGATGCAACATCTTCCAAGCTCAACAGTGCACAGGGCTGGAGCACCATCCTACTCCCTGCAGCGCCGCCACCCGGGTTGTCCTTCGAACCAGTTGAGGGTGGAGTGCAGCTTTGAGCCAGCTACTTCCTTGACGCCAGTGAGTCCTTATGCTTCAGGCGGTGGATGAAATGGTCAAGAGATCATTCCCTGGAATGCCGCATTCCCAGGCTTAGCGACCTGTCGCACCCCATGCCTGCCTCCCTGCTGGGAGCTTTCTCTATAGGATCGCCGCGGTGACCGTTCTCTGGAATGACCCTTGTCCGACGGCTAGCGGAGCCACTGGAATAAGTTGCACCACTGCGGTGTGAAGCCCCTGCTCCTACGGCCTTGGATGTCATCATCATCATCTTCATCAGACTGGTCCTAACGTTGTGGCCCCCAGAAATCAACCGAGTAGGAGTGCCAAGGAGGGTCCAGTGCTCTGGTTGCATGGTCTTGATTGCTCGGCGTAGCTTCATACTCAGTAGCGGAATGGGAAGAAAAGCGGGTGGCCATTGGAACCACGCCGCCTGGTGTCCTCAATGGAGAGGATGAGGATGATGACGTCGTAGACCATGCCCCTCCTGGGCTCAGTCGGCCGATGCCTGTGGATGACCACTCTTGGAGAACCATGGTCCGGGTCAGTGACCGTAACCCAGACTCGCAAGGGAATGGCAACCAGATCAGTAGACCAAGCCGTCAATTCAAATATATCAGTGGCTTCCCTTCTTCTTGAACGCTCCTCTGCAAAATACAGAGAACGGGATCTTCCAATCACCATCGTGGCGAAGGAGTCTGACCAGAGATGCAGAGGAAGGCCCTCCAGGCACAATCTGACCAGATACCTCATAACCGCTTTGGTAGCATTGTCTCTCAGTGACCAACGCTGGAGCCGGAACTGCCAACCACTGCAAGGGAAGCTATCCCGACCGGCGATCTCCTCAAAGGCATCCCTGTCCAGGATGGTCACAAGAAAGTTCGCAGGGTTGTGGCACACCACCTGAACATAGGAAGGGTCAAGCCCAAAGTGAACAATGAATGCCTTGACGACATGCCGGACTATAGTGTGTGGGCGATTCCTGTCGATCCACATGATCAGCGCCCGGGACTCAAAGAAGTCAATTTAGTCCCCAATCTCATTGGTGAATGGCATGTTGCACACATCAAAAGTTGGCCTTCCTGACAAGTTGAAGTGGGCCATCGGAGCAGCGGTGGGGACTACCAGCGATGGCTGGGAAGGCTTATTCTACTGTGGGGAAGCCGGTGGTGATGGTGGGCTTGAGCGGAAGTGGGATGGGACGACTGAATGGCGGCGACAAGCTATGGAAAGATGGCCAAGGCGGAGGCACCGCCAACACCTTGTCTGTCGATGGCAGTCAGCGACCTTATGATTCTACGAGAGGCAATTGAAGCATAGGCCTTGCATCTTGGATAAATAGTGCAACCTTCTGTCTTGATTCTACATGGAATCTTTGCTTGTGGATAGAGCAGCGGCACGCCGAGCACACTTGGAGGTTACTTGCTTCCTGCCTTTGTCACTATCACCAAAGCAGAGGCATGGCACACCGTCGCGTCGAGGCAAGGACAGAGCAGGCCGCGTACCCAAAGGCTGCACATCGAACTTGAGGAGGGCATCTCTGTAAGAAAGCTTGACAGGGGCAGCTGACCGGCGGACTTCCGTATCAAGCTCACGTGCGCTCGATGCAGGCACACAGATTTCAGATCTGAGTGGACAGGGGAGGGTGCCGATGTGCTGGACTGGAACCACCTTGCCTCAGGCCCGTAGCCGGCTCACGGGGCGACGCCCCTGCCTTGGGGAGGACATCATCTGCGTCATCAACATCACACGGCTCTACAACTGTGGAGGCTCCAGATCTTGGTGGGGGTCCAGCCCGGACGACGGGTACAAGCAGCCGGACTTGAGCCGCCTGCTCAGGCGGGCAACCCTGCCAGGATTCTGGGACAAACTCGTCTTTGTCATCATCTATACCCCAGTCAACCAACTCAACGGAATCCAAGGGGTTTGACAGCTGCTGAAGGTGGGGATTGGGCAGGGGAAAAGGGATGGAGGGGGGATCTGGATGCGGTGAAACGGGGAGCCCTGCTGGGCCTGCATGGACGCACTAAGGGGAGGCGGTGGTCCGGTCACCCGCTCACGGGTTTCAAACGGCTCTCTCATATGAATGGCCTAAAGCCTATGCCGTACAATTTAAGTCCACTCTCCCTTTTTTTTGAGAGTGCAGTCCACTCTCTATGCACATGATTAACCACACTTAATATACATTCGTGAACAATGTACGAGCTTAGGAACTGGCCTAAAGCTCCATGGTGGGAGCCGGCCGGGCAGGGTTCGAGGCCTAGCACTTACATCGCCTCCAAAGAAGGCAGTCCCAAGTGGCCCTATTTCTAAAGAAAACAATGTATGAGCTTTTTAGTTATCGTTTTGCCATCCTCAATACAAATCTGCCATATGAACTGTATCATAGATGAAGAAAGAAGCATGATATAATTATACTATCTCTTTGTCCTTGATCATTAGCATCCTGACTAAAACAGTAAAACCACCATATAGTGTAATCACACGCATGCTAATGAGCAGTATTTTCAATTCCATATCATTGTCATAAACCACGGTTTCTTTTCATACTAGTGCCACAACCCTATGCCGACTTTACCTGAGTCGTCAGAGGGTAGCATATATCTTCTTTTCTACTGTCCTAAGTTTGTGATGTTCATAATCATTTATCCATCCCATGGTGTACTGATTCTTGTAAAAGAAGATGCAAAGGATAAAATAGAGATTAGCTAAAATACAATTTATAAAAAGGGAAATAGCTAGATACCTCGTAATACATCTTGTCATTTTTTTGTGAAACACGATAAATCTTGTAATTTGTTAAGCGTAGATATAATACTCCCTCATCTTATTTAAAATATTAGTTTAAATATGTAAAATTATTTGCTATGTTTTAATTTTCTTTAGTGATAAAATAAATCATATCAAAATATATAATAATTTTTTTAATAAAATGAATAATGAAATATAACTCAGACAGTCAACGGTAATAATAATGTAACATGAGAAGACATGCTCTCATGTAAATTCTAAATGAAACAACCAATAGAATGACTGGAAATAGCAAACGAGATTTGTTATAAACTTAATTGATTACGGAATACTAAACTGTCATCGATACTTGACTAAGATTTCCACAGTCAGGATTTCCAATTTGTGAGAGGCACTTCGTAGCAACTAGCACTCCTTTTGAAATGCTGACCATTCGTGATACAATGTGTGTCCATATAAATTACATGCATAGAAGTTGAGACAAATGATTTATTAAAAATAACATCATTTTGGCTTAAACATATTGCCCGGAAGCAATTCCCATCCGGAATAATTTCCTCATGTTTGCATTCATATCCAGCACCCACATTTGAAACATATGATTTATAATAGTTGGAGGGCTTATGCTAAAGGCTATATGAATTAATCGTCATACAAACTTAGCAAGAACACAACAATGTAGCATACTCGAGACACACCTTCTTAGGAGACTATTATTTTCATTGATTCTGTAAATTTTGTATCAGCGTAAGTCTTTGAGATTCGGTAACACTATCTTTTGCTGCTGGGCATACGTGCATTTGCGTTTTTAGAATCGGTTACACATAAAAACCATCTCAATTATTGAAGGCTCCCGTGGAGAAAAAGGTGAAAAATCTCGATGGCGTGTCCCTTTAGTACGCGACTAACTTCTGAAAACAGGAAAGGTTCAAATACGCCGGCGTTGTCGGATTGCAGGCTACAGCTGTCCTCTCCTCCCCAAAGAAGATCCAGGCACGCCCTGGCCTGTCAGCCTCGAGCTTCTTCCTCCCTTCGCCTACCACTGCACAAATCTCCCCAAAACCCTGTTCCGCTTTCCCGCGGCCACCTCCAGTGGAGAAAAATTCAAAAACCGCCAATCCGTCCCCTGCGCACTCCCACCTCGCCTCGCCTCCGCATCCTAGGGTTTCCGCCGGCGCCGGCCATGGAGGCGGTGGTCGTTGACGCGGGCTCCAAGTTGCTCAAGGCGGGCATCGCGTTGCCCGACCAGGCCCCAGCGCTGGTGAGTGCGCGGATCTCGCCGGCCCACGCGGAATTTCGCGCTTTTTTTGGGTGCGAATTCTAGTTGAGGTTTCCCCTCTGAGGGATTTGCTGCTCAGGTGATGCCCTCGAAGATGAAGGTCGAGGTCGAGGACCAGCAGCTGGCCGACGGCGCGGCGGTGGAGGAGGTGGTACAGCCCGTGGTACGCGGCTTCGTCAAGGACTGGGACGCCATGGAGGACCTGCTCAACTACATCCTGTACCGCAACATCGGCTGGGAGATTGGGGACGAGGGCCAGATCCTCTTCACCGAGCCTCTCTTCACTCCCAAGGTGATGGATTTCCTGTCCTGCTACAATTATGCTTGTTAAGATGCTCTGTTGCCCGAATTGTATCATGACAAGCAAATGGGACAAGATCAGTCAAACCACCATTTTGTTCCCATTTATGATTTTATACTGTGAACCATCATGGTCAGATTATATACTCCAAAGTATGGTAAACTTTTGCTATGTAGATGATGTATGTGCATAGTAGATTAACAATC
>VSTD030001325.1:0-13331 GCA_008808055.3 Sporobolus alterniflorus | reverse complement strand
CATTCTAGAGTTTCAATAAACTCCTGAAACGTAAATGCACAATCAACTATAACATAATGACAATTATAAAGTGAAATCCCTAGAGGGGGTTGTATGCACCGGTGCTTGACTTTTCTTAAGAATAGAAGAAAGTTAGATATCTTGTGCTTCATGAATGTTGACCCCCAAAGCTATCGACTTGACTCATCTTGCTCGACGTCATAACCAACTCCTAGAACGGAATGAAATGCATAATTTTAAAGGATTAACGACGATGATCCAAAGGGGAGAGTAGCTTGACATGACTCTTAGGTTTGGGTTCGAGGGTTTAAGGTAACATGGCAACCTTAGATAGATTAGCCCTAATGACCTAATTACGAGAGCTAAATCCAAAAGATGGGAATCAAGCTACTACACTTAGCACATGATCAAGAAAAGGGTTATATACTATATTGGCATGATGGTAGGGTAGAGTCATGAAGGCTTCCTCTAATTTTAGAATGATTCTTATAAGTGTTCATCGTTCAACCTTGACATGATTAAGTGAGATGACCTTAATTACATAAGGTCAAACTAATCAAGGTGAAAAATATAATTAACATGGTCAATTCTCATGAACAGGGAGTACTAACAAGTCTTCTCAGATGAGATAGATCAGAAAGAAATTTGGTTCAAGTTTCATAAATTTTGGAGCTCTAGATAATTACTTTTGAATTAACCTTTAATTAGAAATTTTAAATAATTATACCACAATTAATAATGAAATAAATTTATTTTATATTTTTATTCTATAGATTATATTTGAATTCAGTTATCAGAGTTGATTTGATAATTTCCTACATTCAAATGAAGATCCTATGAATTTTGGAAGATTTGAATTAAATTGAATTTGATTCAAACAATTCATTTTGAAAAGAATAAATACCACTATTACACTAGGCCATAACCAGCCGGCCCAATCAACATTGGCCAAGCAAGCGAGGCTCGCAGCCCACTGCTGAGATAGGGCCAGTGCACGGCGGCACTGGGCAGCGGTGGCCCGGCTGGCTCCAGCGTGTCGGCGGCTAGGCGAGGCGGGGAGGTGGACCAGAGCACGCTGGCGGGGTCTTGAATTCATTTTAGTGGTCTGATTAAAGAGGATGACCGGTGGCGCGAGCTCGATTAGCGGTCTGATACCGTTGGTGGGTTGGTCGGCGAGCTTCCTGGATACGTCATGGCGCTTGTCGGGGATGGAGCAGGGGCAGACTCGACTGGAATCGCGGGATCGACGGTGAGGCACCCGCAATAGAGGAAGTAGACGATGTTAGTCGGCTTCGGACCTCTTGGTGGCATAGTGTCTCTACCCGTGGGTGCAGCTCCGATAGATGGAGATGCTTGGCCGCACAAGTCTTCTAAGATGCTTAGCCGCACAGTAACACCAGGGTGTTACAAGCATGGTGAGGTGGCCTTGGGGCACTCCTTCCTCCTGCAGGGTGACGATTATGCCAAGAGCTTTGAGGACTTTGGTGCCAACATCATACGCAACATGTTCTGACTCATGCTACAGATGGTCATCGTCCTCACCCAGGGGCGGAACTATAGGGTGGGCCGGGTGGGCCACACCCCACCCAAATGGCAGTAGCACTGTAGCATGCACTGTAGTGTCGCTACAGTGCATCGCTGGGCTCTTCCCGCTTGTGTGGCCCACCTTGAGATTGCACTGTAGCTCCGCCACTGTCCTCACCTTCATTGGCCAGATGCCCACAATCAAGATATGTTTCTTCACCCCGATCGCACCATGCCCTCTCCTCTCACACATCCTTTGATCTTGATCCATGTGTAATTTCTACCACCCAAACGACATGTTCTTCGCTCTTACGATTCGCAATTATTTTCAGGTTGGAAGGCTGCCTGGTCAATTTGCAAAGCCACAATCCAACCCAGCAGGGACTAGAGATGGAGTAATGCCTCCTTCTAATCAAGGAGAAATCATGTACATGAGATCTTGATAGGTTGATCACGGCGTATTCAAGCATCTTAAACGATGAACTGATGCCTGATGCTCGGTTAGAAAAGGAACAGGTGGAACACAGTGTTGCCATATGAATCAAACACGAGCCAGAAGCTCTTGCTTGAAGCTACAGAAACCAAAAAGTCTAGTTTGGCAAACTGGATGGTCTGGTTTTATCAATTCCGACGGCAGTCAGGGGCGCCACTGGCATTCAATGAGGAAGCCTCTCCTTTGGCCAAGCAACATCTAGACGGTGGAGGAGCTTGAACCATGACAACCGAAGGGATTGAAGCGACTGATACTAGATCTAATTGATGAAAAGAAGAAAAACTTAAAACTAGGGCAAAAACTAAGATAAAAGTAGATTGTATTGATTCGATTATTGTGTTATATAAACCGGTTGTGACCTGTGTTTATATAGGTAGTATGACATAGCTCTTTGAGTCAGATACAAGAAAATTTTTCTTAAACAAACTAAATCTTAAACCCTAATCAGACTTTATCTATTCTGAAAAAATCGGATACTCAAGTTTCCAAAACCGGATACTGTTTCCAAAACTGGATACGAGAAAATTTTTCCTAAACAAACTAAATCTCTTTGAGTCGGCTTTTGGCTTGGATTTCTTCCATCTTGGCTTCTTTATACTGTTTAGTCATTTTCATGCATCAAAACACCTTGGATCTTCAAATCTTCAAGTCTAACTCCTTCCTAAATTTTATACTAAAATTGCCAAAACCGGATGTTTCGGAATAGCAAACCGGATAGTCTGGTTTTTCCAGATTTGCCAAATTTGGTCATCAACACACAATTATTTCTCAGCCTTTTTAATTTGTTGGAAATATAGGATTTTCATCAGAGACATATGCCTTGGTGGAGGTAAACCTGTTGTTTGTTTTCTATACTGTTTCTAGGGCAATGAGTATTTCAAAAAGAAAAAATATTCTGAAGCTATTGATTGCTACTCAAGAAGTATTGGGTTGTCTCCTACAGAAGGTGCTTTTGCAGATAGAGCAATGGTGTACCTCAAACTGAGAAGGCAAGTGACTATCTGACTGTGTTTGCTTCAGCTTATGTTATGTGCTTTCAGCTCCAAATGATTTACCTTATTTCAATCTTTAACCATAATTTTTACTAGTAGCATCAAAGTTTATGTTATTCTTTTGTTTGTTTTGTATTTTTGTTTAGGTGGTATGGAATCTTGAAGTTGTATTGCAGAGAATTGCTTTTTGTTGAAGTATTACTTTTATACTGACTTTTTTAGATTCAGGGAAGCATAGGTTGATTGCACTGAAGTTCTGGATCTTGATGACCACTATATTAAAGCTTACTCAAGGCGAATTACTGTGAGGAAAGAACTTGGCAGGCTTAAGGAAGCAATGGATGGTATCCATGTTGTAACCCTTTGCATTTTTTTATTCTGGCATTCGAACAGATGCTGAATTTGTTATCAGTCTTGATCCAAACAATCATGATTCTTGCATTATTGATTCTGGCATTCGAATAGAGGAAAAAGATTCAGTTGCTTCACATCTCCATGTATGTTCCCTTTCCAACTAGTCATGTCTTTGTTTACATATGTGTTGGTTCAACCATTGCATTTTTTCCAATTGTAGGTTCATATGATTGATTTTGGCATTCGAACGGAGAACAAGATTCAGTTCTTTTTTTTTGAAGCAAAGTAAACATAGCACAAGGTTTACGATGTTCTCTTCAATAGTAAAATAAAAAGAGTCCCGACAATGCATTTCAATTTTTTAAGGTATAATCATTAAGCTTTACCCATTTGTAGGTTGATACAGTTGAATTTGTCATTTTGGGCTTAGTATCAGCTTGAAGTCCGGTTTCACAATAATCAAGGTAGAAAATCTTCTTGCAACTATTACAGTTACAATGTGGTTTAATTGTTTAGGACAATTGAGAAAACTCATAAATTTATATTACTTTTTCTCTATTTTCTAAGTTTGCCTATTGTATTTAGTCCAATTGTTCATGCCATTTGAGCAATCTCAGAAATATACATTATCTTTCTCTGTTTTATAAGTTCTCCTATTATATTTGAACTGTCAGTGATCTGCTTTGTGGTACAAGATTTTCTTACAAGTGTTTCACTTACAATGTATTTCAATTATTCAGGAAATTTGAGAAAAAGTAAAATTATTTATTGGTTTCTTGAATATTTGAGAAAACCCGAATCTAGATTACTTTTCTCTGTTTTCTAAGTTTGCCTATTATATTTAGTCCAATTGTTCATGGCATTTGAGAAATCTCATAAATCTAGATTATTTTTCTCTATTTTCTAAGTTCTCCTATTACATTTAAACTGTCATTGATCTGCTTTGTTGTACAAGAATTTATTACAAGTGTTTCATTTACAATGTATTTAATTTTTTAGGAAATTTATCTTTATACTATATATAGATCATTTCCCTCTTTTCTTTATACTATCATTTATCTTCTTGCAATTGTTCCATATTTTTCCTATACATATTTGTTGGTACAACCATTACAAAAAATGTATGTTGTTCTTCCTACAACATCGCGCGGGGTTATCAACTAGTTTTAGTTGTTAGTCCATACAAATTAAAAAGAAGAACTAAAAGGTGGGCTAATTGTTAGTAAGTCATGGACTACTAATTAGTCCCTTAGTCCATGGAGAGGAGCTAAAAGGGATTAACAAATACTAATAAGTGATAGATTATAGTTGTATCCTCTCACCAACTCTTCTCTATCCTCACATGGGCAAAAGTGACATCCAACTGTATGCAAACTAACAATTAGTCTAGGTTCAAAACAGACACCTGGATCATGGTCTAATTGTTAGTTTGGACTTATTGACACGGGTATAAATGTGGTCTCATACAAATTAAGGGTGCAAAAATTGTTAGTTCCAATTAGCGACAATAATTTGTGAGGGCCTAAACTCAAATTTTACACATGACTTAACAATGCATCCTCCGTCTCAATCAATCCCTATTAAGGGAGCTAAACCCCATTAATTTGAGTTAGTAAGAGTTTATAGGGCTCTATTGGAGATGATGGTACTTTGCATCGGGTTTTGACATGGAGTGGCCTTTAGGTCCACATATCACCTACACAGATGGTTTGAGTGCACCATGTGAACCACATCCAACAAGCAAAAGTAGGGATAACACAGGAATATTGGCGTTAAAAACTTGTTACATGCAGTTTGAGTGAGATGAATGATGTAAATCGAAAAGTGATTATGATGGTGTGTGGTCTAGGTTTCAACTGCTTTACTTTGATGGGCCAAGTCATGGGCTATTAATGTGGACTAAAATTTCTGCCCATCAGAACATGGGCCCTTTCGCTACCCATTTCTCCTTCAACATGTGGCCTCCTTTCGTTTCGTTCACCTCAGGCCTGGGAAATCCCCTAGGCCCAAACCAAGCAGGTCTTTATTCGCAGCACTAGAGACGAGATCCTGTTTTGTTTTCGCTAAAAAAATGATGAGGGACATGCATGGTATTTTCGAGCGTGCCCAAAAAAATGACAAGGATAGCATTGAGAATTGCATGGGTACGATTGCTGGTAGATCATGGAGCACGTTCGGTTCCTCATATAAACACCCGCATGAGGATGGGAATCATCCCATGACTCTCGAAGAAGCCTAAGTCTTCTTCGGTTACGGTAAACTAGGTCTTGATTGAACTGGATTAGGTTTCAATCTATGTCACAATCCATACCCTTTTTCTCAATTTGGATTCTACCCTAAAAGATTGGATTTTTTTTTAGTGTTCTAAGTCTTAGATTGGAACCACAACTCCATCCGTTGGAAAAAAAATCTGAGTTGGAGTGTTGGGTGAGGTTGTCATTTATCCATGGATAGATAATCCATATTGATTAAATGAACATCAAGTGGTTGGAAATGTTTTAAAATTTAATCTTACAAAGTGATTGAATGAGAGACATGATTTCACCCAATACAATAAATAAAAGATTAAAAACATAATGAGATTTCCACCGTGACAATTGAACAAAGCTAATTAGTTGGGCGGCACAGGAGACGACGTCGCCTTCTCCTCCAGCGGCTCCTTGTCGACGGCTGTGCTCTCCTTGTTAACCTTCTCCTCCTCATCGTTGTTGGGCTCGTCGTCGGCCATGGTGGACTCCGGCAGCTGCTCTTCCTGCTCCACCTTCTTCTTGGCTTGATGATCTCCTTCGGCGGGTATCGGCCCTAATACCTTTGCGTCAACAAGAACAGGGGTTTTCTTCGTCATGTCTTCCTCTTTCTTCTCGTGGATAACAACGTCCTTGACGGCGACGTTGGCCGAGTTTTTGCCGGCGGAGTGGCTGGTGGAGACGGAGGACTTCCTCCGGAGGAGCAGTTTGCTGCCGGTCGTTCTGGTGTTGCCGGTGGCCACGTCCTCCTTGGAGCCACCGCAACCCATGGCCGACCGGCGCTGGCGACGCCGGCGAGATCGACGGACTGAGGAGGAGGAGAGGAGAGAACAGAGGAGAGGAATCGTCGGGCCGGGAGAGCTTGATGGATTGTGGAGCAAAGAGACGCAGCGCTGGCACGGCCACTTTTATAGTCTCCGCCTGCATGCGTGGAAAAGACAACCCCGACGCGTGGACAAACAGACACGACAAGTTTAGTATATGGATGGATGTTGCATAATAATCTGCCTGCCGGCCGGCCGTCCGTCCGTCCAACTTTCTTTCTCGGCCGCCCGCCCCCGGGACTTTATTTAGCTTCCAGCTACTCGTCGTCTGGTGAGTATCTCCGTTCCCTGGGCTGGGCGGCAACAGACCAGGCAAGTTAAGTGTTGAGTTTAAAAGGTTATTCATCAATTCCGACTAGTAAAAAATTGGAGACGATGACAATACAGAACTTACAGCACACCAAGAGCAACAGAACAAAGTTGCAACCAATCGGCGGTACTAATTGTCTAGTTCCGTAGATTTTCGTTTTGATATCTAGAAAATCCAACAATGGAGAGAGCCTGCATAGCATCCACAACTTACATGTGCTAATTCAAAACGAAAACATGACTAATCTAATGTTCTGCTCGGTCTTCAGGCAAACAATAGTATAATAGTTCACTATACACTCTGAAATAAAGCTGTTCTATACGTACGTTCCAATAATTAGCACCCTCAAATCCCATCTGGACCCTTTAAGCCTTCCCTCTCTGATTAGGTTCTTCCTCTCCAATACGCCAATTTCATAGGTGCAGCAGGTAACCAAGTGACGCCAAAAAATGCCATGTAGAGGACAAACAGCAACGGAAAACCAGCCTGGATCCGTGCAGTGCCCGTCCTTCTCAAGAACACCTATCCAAGAGAAGCAAACTGTTAGAAATGAAGGGACATACCTACACTTGTCAGCAGATAAACATGTGCATTGCCAGATTATACCTTTGCAAGTGCATAAAAATGTGCAAATGCGACTATAAAGCACAATAAACACAGGTTGGAAAGTAAAGAATGTCTCGATAACACAAATAACTTAGCAAATTGCCTTTCAAACTTTATGGTTGAAATACACAAACTGGAAAGTAGGGAACATCTCACATAGCATAAAAGCTTAATATCTTGAGGTATGTTTATATCCTCCCTGATGCTTAAGAAACATACACAACAAACATGCAAAGACAAATATTTTGATACCTACAAGATGTCTTTGAAAGTTGCCAAACTAGAAAATGAACAACCTAACTACAAGCACAAAAGTGGGGATCAATAAACTATGCACTGTCACATTATTATTCAGCCCAGAGTCACCATTCAATACAAAACTTGATTCAAACATGTGAATTGTTAGTGCAATGTCAACTTATCAGATGTCAGCTACAGAACTGTTTCAGTTGTTTTCAAGAGTTTTAAGGTATATGAGATGAGGTGTTTTACTCTGAACGGGGCCAAGTCAACATGCCAACACAGGGGTTGGAGCTGTTGGCAATGGCAAACAGGAAGAACATGAGCAAATTCTCTACTAATGGCTTAGACTTATTTGACAAAATGGCTCTAGCTGACCGTTGTTTGACTTAATCGACAGATAAAAGCAAAGCAGGTTACCCCGTAGCCAAAGTCCAAGGTAACCATGAATATGGGCAATAGAAGAAAAATTATGTAATGGGTATATATGACCGTGCAGCTAAAATTTACCATCTTTTGTAATTTGTCCCGCTCTTCGGTGGTTCTTCTGACCTCTTCCCTCAATTTCACAATCAAAGTTTTAGCCTAAAGAAAAGGACAAACCAACAACATAGCAGTTCATAAAGTGCCCTAAGAAAGGATCCAATAATACCTCAGGTCAACTCAAATTTTTTACGACTGGTACTTCTAACCTCTTCTAGTTTAGCTTCAAGATTATTGAGCTTTGATTGTAACACCTGAACATCTTCAGCAACCTGCTAAGTAGTAATAAACAGAGTTAAACAGCAAAAAGCAAAGTAAATACATCAAATTTATTGTTTTGATAACCAAGTGATGTTTTAATATCATCACCAAGATAAAATATCATAATTTAATGTGGTGCCAATAGTTCACTTGTCATGTGCATAATTAAATGAGATCTAACTCAAATAAATGGTTAAAACTGCAGATTTGATTCAAGAAATGGCTAAAAGAGTTGGTCAAACAAATATAATATTATAGTTGTAAAGAGCCCTACATGAGATATATGACTATTTTCAGAATTCACATGGTTTTTATCACTTAAGATTGCAAGTCCCCTTGGACCAGGAGTCTCTTCCAGTGGTGGAGATTCTTTTAAGGTTGCACTTGATTCTGTTGAACAAAAAAGTGACTCTTCAAAGACAGCATGGGATTCTTTCAAACTTGGAGCAGAATCTGATGAAGTAAATGAAGCTTCTTTTGATGGGAATAGAAAGTCCTCCAGAACAACAACAACAACAACCAAGTCTTTTATTCCCAAGCAAGTTGGGGGTAGGCTAGAGATAAAACCACATGAGTAAAAAAAAGTACAAAACATGAGTGAAAAAGAAGGGGGAAACAAAGTGCGATAAAAAAACCAAATAAAAAAGGAGAAAAGACAATAAAACGCTAAGTCAAAAAAGTAAAAAGGGGCAGGGGAAAAAACTTGACAAAAGGTAATAAAAGGAAGGAACCGAAGATCAAGGTTCTGGCACATGAATTGTTAGCTTCCACTCTCTCCTATCTAATGCTAACTTCTTGGTGATACACCAATCATTCAAATCTCTCTTTACAGACTTCTCCCATATCAAGTTTGGTCATCCTCTGCCTCTCTTCTTATTATCGGTTCGACTTATTACCCCATTATGAATTGGTGCCTCTGCGGGCCTCCGTTGCATATGTCCAAATCATCTCAAGCGATGTTGCACGAGCTTCTCCTAAACTGGTGCCATCCCTAATCTCTCACATATGTCATCGTTCTGAACCCGATCTCTTCTTGTGTGACCATAAATCCATCATAGCATGCGTATCTCAGCTATGCTTAGTTATTGGACATGTCGCCTCTTAGTAGGCCAATATTCTGCTCCATACAACATGTCCGGTCGGATCGTAGTCCTATAGAATTTGCCTTTTAGCTTTAGTGGCACCATAGGGTCATACAAGATGCCAGAAGCTTGACGCCACTTTAACTAGCCGGCTTTAATTCTATAACTAACATCTTCATCGATATCCCCATTCTTCTGGAGCATCGATACCAAGTAACGAAAGGTGTCTTTTTTGGGTACCACCTGACCATCGAGTCTAACATCTCCCTCCTCTTATGTGGTAGCACTGAAATCATACTTCATGTACTCCATTTTAGACCTACTGAACCTAAAACATTTTGCCTCCAAAGTTCATCTCGGCAACTCCAACTTCTGGTCAACCCCCGTCCTACTCTCATCCACCAAAACCACATCATCTGCAAAGAGCATACACCGAGGGATACCACCTTATATGTCTCTTATAACCTCATCCATCACCAAAGCAAATAGATAAGGGATCAGAGCCGACCCTTGATGCAGTCCTATATTAATTGAAAAGTCATTAGTGTCTCTGTTACTTGTTCGAACACTTGTCATAATATTATTGTACATATCCTTAATGAGGGTAATGTACTTTAATGAGACATTCCTAGGCACTTTGTCATCATTTTTATAGAG
Organism: Sporobolus alterniflorus; assembly: GCA_008808055.3. Taxonomy (NCBI): domain Eukaryota; kingdom Viridiplantae; phylum Streptophyta; class Magnoliopsida; order Poales; family Poaceae; genus Sporobolus; species Sporobolus alterniflorus. Next base: position 3,259 of record VSTD030001325.1, on the reverse strand, counting down.
ATGGCTAAAATAGTTGTTGGCTCACCAAGCCTTACACAACCCCTCCTCCTTTATCCGGGCTTGGGACCAGCTATGTTAGGCAACATAGGCTATGTTAGGCACTTTGTCATCACAACAGGTTTTTCTTTTACAGCGGAGGCAATTTCACTCAAAACTGCTGGAGTTTCTCTCAAAAGGGGGCTGCTTTCTTTCAGGGGATGTCAAACTTCATTCACCACATTAGATGCTTCATTCATATTAATCAGTATCTCTTCTGCCACAGGAACTTGAACTGCTGCCTTGGAATCGGGAGCTCCTGCAATGGTTTGCTCTAGTTGAAGCTCAGTTGCACTGACAAGGACAACTCTCATCTTATTCTCCTGAATATGTCTGCCAGCTTCTTTGGAGAACTACAAAGATTCAGCCAAATTAGAAAACTAGTGTCAAAGATGTTAAGAAACATTACAAAAGTCAAAGAACGAATTGTTGTGTACTTACAAAAGAAGGAACAATGTCTCCATCAGCTGTGCATAAAGGAACAATTGTGGTCTGCACAAGGAACTTGTCTTTTATTTGCAGATTTGGTGGAGCAGTCTTCTGTTTTTGCATAGTAACTAGATTTATTGAAACAGAAAGTCAAAAAAAATTGGCAACGAAATTCACATCCAAGAAAAGGAATAAACTAAAAAATGAACATGTTGAAGCATTTTTTCTTCATCAAAAGCAAAATACACCGTGTTCTTTCAATTTTACAACAAGCACTCAAGAAGGAATCAGAATATAATCTATAGTCGTAAGAGTTGGGTAGTGGATAATCAAATACTTGCCAAGATGAAATGATAGCTTAAACAAAATTTTAGCATATGAATTGATTTCCTATAACAAAAAATTTTAAATGTATACCAGCTTGGAAAAAAGAGTACCTAGCTTGCCCAACACTCTATTGCAATCAATTCTGAATATTCCAAAATACCATTATCACCATCAGCAAGTTGAAAACAACAAATACCTGTGAAATCACGTGAAGACCTTGGAAGAATAACTCCTACATTTGGCCGAACACAATATTTTTTTGGAGAAGTTGTTTTGACCTGGACAATTTTAGTAACAAGATTAGAGTTTGCACTTTGATCAGTGGTACATATGTATGTTCCCATTTTCACACAAAAAATAATATAAACCAAAAGGATGATACTTGAGAAATGCATGAGAACGTGAAAATAGTAGCTGTAAGGAGCAGACAACACAAGTTTCATAAATGTAGGGATCAAGCATTACCATAGACCCGATTGAAAAAAAAATGCTCCTACAGACATACTTGTGCTTACACAAAAAGACTTGAATAAAATTTAAAATTACAGACCAACCTTAAATGCAACATAATGATCTGATACGTTCTTTAGATGGATAGAACATGAACTTTGCTTGTCCACCTGAACTGATAACAAGAGTTAGAAACATATCAGATATGATATGCATGTATGAATTCAGCAGGCTAACATCATAATTCGAAAAGCATGACCTAAGAAGACAAATTCCTAGTTCACATTTAGTAATGACTGCAGCAATGACACCCTAAAACAGTAACAGAAATACATTTGTATAATACAAAATGTTAAAAGAAGTGTAAATTAATACTGCATCAAGCCAACAACATTCAATGTATCAATAATGAAATACAGATTTGGCTTCATTCAAATCAGTAGACAAAAAAAAGTCCATCAGTGGTGAAAGACCTCCCCAACTGACATTGTTTTAAGAAGAAGAGGCCCACCGAAGCCTGGCCAGGACAGGAACACACTAACGCAGGACCAACTAAAGGCAGCATGAGGCCCAACTGCAACCAAAGCACAGGGAGGTATGCAGTGGGCACAATAATATGCAGCACCCAGGCTTCGAACCTAGGCAGACTGTGTCACAGCCTATGGACTTACCATCACACCATGTGTGTGTTAGAAGAGGTTGTATTTGGTTCATTGTAACCTAGAGCCCTAGAAGTCTAGAGATATAATTCTAGTCCGATTAGAGTCTAGTTATTCATTGTATTAGGACTCCAACTCATTATAATTCCCTTGGGTATAAATAGATAGTGAAGGCCTCGGTTGAGGCATCGCGCATTGCATCTAATCAATCTTGGTTGCAATCTTACATGGTAATCAGAGCCACCTCCTAATACATACATCTAGCCATGGTGAGTTCCTCATCGACAGGATTGTCAACACCGCTCCTTGGTTATGTTATCACCGAGAAGCTCAACAAGACGAACTACTTCCTGTGGAAAGCACAGGTTCTTCCTATCCTTCAAGGGGCATAACTACAAGGATATCTTGATGGCACCAATGTTCCCAAGAGGTGAATCCTGAGTATGTCCAATGGAGCGTCACAGAGTAACAATTGCTCGGGTTCCTCCTTATGTCCATGACCAGATGTCATGGCCCAAGTTTCAAGTTGTGTGGCACCTAGAGAAGTTTGGAAGCTGCTAGAGCAGACATATGCATCTCGCTCCAAGGCACGGGTCATCAATAAAAGGATGGCTCTTGCTATAACTTAAGAAGGTAATATGTCGATCTCTAAGTACCTCGCCAAGATGAAATCATTTGCAGATGATATGGCTTCAACTGGCAAAGCACTTGAAGGAGAAGAGTTGTTTCATACATCTTGGTGGGACTTGACTTCGACTACAACCCGGTCATCTCCGCTATTGTGGCTCGTGTGGAGCCAATTTCTGTTGGAGAATTATACTATCAACTCTTGAGTTTTTAAGCACGTTGGGAGCTATCACAAGGGGGACATCAGCAAACACTGCACGATGAGGCTGTGGTGGTCCGGGACCAGGAGGTCGTGGTGCACCAGGCGGCCGTGGCCGTGGCAACGACGTCCGCAGTAGTTTCTTCCCTGGAACCAATACTGGTGGCAAGAAAGACAAGACTCCCTGCCAAGTTGTGAAAAAATTGGACACTTTGCCTTGGATTGTTGGTATAGGTTTGATGAATCATACACATCCAACTACAACAATTCCAAGAATGTTGCAACCATATTTTTATTCAAATTTTTCGAGCTTGGGGAAGCCATTTTGAGGTGGTTGAAAATTCAAATAATTTGAATCGGTTCAAATTAAATTTAACCTGTTGGCATTGTAGCTGGGGCTCGCTCATTAGCACCCGACCTCCCCTGCTCGGTGCCACACCGCGCGCCCGTCGCCCATGGGCCGGTGCCGACCGCTGCACCAGGGCCCCTTCTCTCTCCACTTGTCTCTCTCTTCCACGCGGACGCAGATCGG
>VSTD030001324.1:0-13333 GCA_008808055.3 Sporobolus alterniflorus | reverse complement strand
GACCTCGACCGGACACCGACGGTCTCCGACCCCGACCCCGACCGAACACCGGCGACCCGACTCCGACCTCTACACCGCGATGTCTTCCTCCTCGTCGCCCCAAGGTACACCCTCGTAGTCCCTAGACTCTAGTGTAGGTCTTGCTGTTCTAGGGTTAGGTGTCTAGGGTTTTAGGGTTCTCGGTCATGGATCTACCCTTTACCCGCGCGCTATACCCGCCCGGAGGCGAGCACCTCGGATGAACCCCTTCAGACTACACTGTCCACCGTGTCACCTTGGCTTCATATATGTTCGCTAAAGACACATTAAGCATTCTTCTTTTGAAAGTTCACCATTGTCGTCTCCATTCTAGGATAGCTAGTGCCTTGCTCATCCAAGAAGAGTTGAGTCTGCACAAATGGTCACGGCCTCGTGTCTTAGCCTCTCCGACAAAAAAAAAAAGAGAGGACTTGCTCAGCCCACCAAAGGAGAGGTACCTACTTCCTGCGTTTTAAAAAGATTGGTCATTTTAGCGAGTTCTGCTACTGTGTTTACGGGGTAATTTGAAGTCACTCCGAGGAATTTAAGTTTATTTTAATCTTAATTGTTAATTTTTATTACGTTATTAATAAATTAATATTTTTAATATCTGACTCACACTGATTTAGTACTGGTTAATCACTAAAAGTAAGTACCTCTTTGCTTTTTTTAATCATTAGATCTGAACAAATGAACATCTCATATTAATTTCAAACATTATAGCAAAACTCCTTTTTGACTCTTTCTATTTTTGTAAAAACAATATTGTCCGCATTTTCTGATACATTTCTCGATCCCTTCTTACTCGTGCACCATACACTTTTCAGCCCTTCCTAGTTATTTCAGTAACGCTTGACGACATGACATATACTCCGCATTTAGTAACTTGTGATCAACAACAAGGAAGCAATCAGATACACATGGTAAAGATTCTCCACACCTACCACCACGCGCCCAGGTGGCCAATTATTTCAATGCCACAAACAAATTAAAGCAGTTACCTGCAACTAACTCCTTTGTCAATTAATTTATCAGATTTCCAACATTTTAGGGCATGTACAAACCAGTATGTTGAGCCGTTTCTTGGTTGTAAAATAAAAAAAATCTAACAACGGGCTCTTGGTGGAGGACACGTCTGTACATTAATTCACATGAAAAATAAGAAACAGTGCCACAAGAACAAGAAATATGATGTATTTATTAAGAGATAGGGTTTAGATACAATTCAGTATCTTTTACTTGAAAAACCGTTATACGAGCTCAGGACATGCCCTTAGTCGCTTAAAAGTTCGGTGAAGTGATTTGTCTTGATTTTTCCTTGTAGAATTGTGTGATATTCAATATAATACACATCAAAAATTTATGATTGTATTGAATATAGAAAATTTATTATTTTGTAATGCCTTTGTAGTGGATCGATTTAAGATCTCACACCTCATGACGTCGAAGCCTCTAATTTCAGGCAATTGAAAATTAACAAAGGTCTTATATTATCTAAGTTAAGGCAAGGTCTGAAACGGCTAAATACACACAGTGTGCAACATTGCATTCGTTCTTAAATTATTTTTTAAAATTAAAAATTGTATTTGAACGATAATAATTAAAAACAGTGCGAGTAGATGGATCTACATGGGGCATTGCAACGTACGCACGGCCGCCATAAGCTTCCAAAAGGTTGCATGTGGTGGTGCATGCCGATGCGCTGCGTATACAATACACAAGTAAAGCACTAAAGCCAAGATATACACTTACCTACTCGGATCCGTCTGGATGTGCTACTTGACGGTATGCGTCACTGTCACTCGTCGCGCATCCATCGCTGCTGGCCGCGACCAACGTGCTTGCATTTTCTAGTACGTACTCAGCTTCTCGAGCCATACAAAATGTAGAGTAGGAGAAGATGTGCACCAGCTAGCAGCTCTGCATATGGACGGACGATCCACATGGGTCTCTCTCCGACAAGCTCCGCACTCTGCATTGGTCTCTGCTCTATCTGCCATGTACCGCGCACTTTTTTTTTGCCTGTTTTGTTTTTTTTAGAAATGAACATATCTAGGTAAAAGTTTTTGTGTTGCTAATATATTAAGGTTTCGTTTGACACAGTTCTAGCTCCTGATTCTGCTCCGGTCTGATTCTATTATGAAGTGATTCTCTTTGATTCTTTATGATAAATTTTTAGAATCAGAACAGATAATCATTTCTCAGAATCAGGATAAACTACTTTTTTCAGCTCTCACTATCTTAGTTCATTTTAGATAATCACTTCTCAGAATCAGACAAGAATCACTTCTCCTGATTCTGCAGCGTTTGTCACAGCTTCCCTAATTCTATCTGAGAATCAGAAGCTAATAGTTGTGTCAAATGGGTCCTAACAATCATTCATGATCATCATATATCATTAGTGGTCACAATTACGGGTGATGAGAGTATCACTCATCATTTAAATGGAAAGTGCCCCGATTGCAGAAAATATTTAAGTAATAGATGGTCCTCCACCACCTCTAATCGTGAGAAAAAAATTATGTGCGGACCTTCTACAAATCAGCACTTTGCGGACCCATGTGGATTGATGCCGCGTGGATATCCAACGGGGGCAGGAGGTGGGCTCACATAGCTCCAAGCAGCTCGGCTCGAAACAAACTAATCCCATCGGCGAGTGAGCCTAACAAAGTCGATTAAATCTGATCGAGAACTAATTCCAAGCAACTGATGATTCAGGGCAATCCTGCGAGCAAAACTTACATTGCCGTCATCCATGATGCGACAGCGACGGTGCCCAACTTCCATGGCCAGCGGTCCTCCAGCGGCGGTGGCGACGGTGCCCAACTTCCATGGCCGTTGTCCAATGATGTGGTCCATAATACGGGAGTCATCCTCCCCAAGATGAGTTTTTGGCCACCGAACATCCAACTACCATTTCCATTGAGAAGAGTTCGTTGCTCCAATGGAAAAGAGTGGATTTTGTGCTCTAGCAGGACCACTCAGACAAGTCCAGTGGCCAGACAAATTCAAAACTGGCAATATCGACCGGTATGATGGCTCCACCAACCCTGGAGAATTTGTTCATGTGTATCAGATTGTCATTGAGGCCACCGGAGGAGACAATCGAGTGAAGGCTAACTTTTTGCCCACGGCATTGACCGACGCTGCCACATCGTGGCTCATCAATTTACCCGAAGGATCTATCACTTCATGAGATCAGCTATGTGTCATGTAAATTGGAAACTTCCAGGGCACGTATGAGCATCCATCTATAGTAGAGACTTCAAAGACCATCAGGCAGAAGCATGATGAGAGTCTCTGGGACTATGTGAAATGTTTCTGCAATGCCAGGAACGCTATCCCGTATATCCAGGATATCTAGATCAGCAATTCTGCGACGGAGTCAATGACATCAAGACTGTGGAGGAGATTGTCATGAAGAAACCCAAAATGGTGGTTGATTTACCCGGAGTCATCGACGTGTGCATAGAGGCCTCTGAAGCCCGGGCCCAACTTCTGAAAACCCGAGGCAAAGGGACCTCAAGGAAGAAGGAATATCGTGAGGTCAACATAGCTGGCCAGGGCGATCGCAAGGACCGAGGGGACCGTGGATACTGTGGCATGCAGTCCTCGGAGCAGAAAGAGAATAGGCCTTTTCGGCGTCCTGATGACACGGAGAAGTGGTGTGAGATTCACCGCACCACGGGGCATGATCTGGAAGAGTGCAAAACTTTCCTGGATCGGAAGATGCCATCACCAGCAGTGCCGAAGGAGCCCCGGCGAGTTGATCAGCGTCGGGTAGATTCTGACGGAGATGAGCAGATGGGGGAGATCAATGTTATCTTCAGTGACAACATGTCCATTGCCTCCAAGATGCAGGGGAAGAAGCTCCAACGTGACAACAGCCTGGCCCAGCGTATTGAGCCAGCAAGAAGGATGAGGTGGTTCGATGCTGACATCTCATTTAGACCAGAAGACCACCCAGGCACGGAGCTCTCAGACAGAAACCTATCTTTCATCATCAAGATCCCGATCAGATGTCACAAGGTGGCTAAGACTTTGATTGACGGTGGGGCTTCGCTAAACTTGATGATGAGAAACACCTTCATCGAGATGGGCCTCAACATGGCAGAACTAACCCCCGTGCATGACACCTTCCATGGGATCATCACAGGGTAGTCATCCACCCTATCAGACGCATCGACCTGGAGGTGTCCTACGGGACAGAAGAAAATAAGCACAAGGAGATACTGACATTCAAAGTGGTCAGCTTCGACATCAGATACAACTGTATCTTGGGGAGGCATTTCATCCTTAAGTTTATGGCGGTCATCCACACTGTCGACGTCACCATCAAGATGCCAGGACCAAAAGGTGTTATTGTCCCTAAGTCCGATCAATGTGATGCCTTAGCATGTGTGAACGCAGCTCTCACACATGCCAGATGGTTTGGTGAGAAGGAAGCACAAGAGTTTGTCGCGAAGGTGGCCAAGGCTCACGGAGGAAGCACTCCGGTCAGAATAACAACTCCCAAACCACCAACCGCCAGTACACTCCAGCCACCAGCAGAGAAGAAGAACACATTCGTGGGCTCTACATCAAACCAACCCATCACCGATCAGTCGGTGGATGACAAGAAGAAGGGGACCACTGACAAGGAAGTAGCGGTATGTGACGTCCCACCGCTAAGCAGGGATGGTCAGTCCTAACCAGAATCCATACGAGGTGCCAACACCAAAGCATTGACACATAACACAACATATACATGGCCTAAATAAAGAATTATTACATGAATTCTTGAGTTATAAAAGGGATACATAGATAATAAAGTGTTCGAGTTTAAAACATAGCGAAAGCGAAACCAAAATACTATCACTCGATGATACAAGGGTTCGCACCGGACCTATGATGCGAAGTCCTTGGCTGCTGTTCACAGGGCGGGCTCCCAAGTGTCCTACCAAACCTCGGGCTCACCACTAGGCCACACCCACTTGTCACAGCAGTCACAATACTCTGGCATCTCTGTACACAATTGAAAATCATAAGCAAAGCCTGAGCAACTAAAGCTTAACAAGACTGACCCGTCAACGTGGTCATAAATAGCCGACTCCTAGCATGCAAGGCTGAATTAGGATAGACTCTATACTATGCCAAACTCACGCTAATAGTTGATCCTTATTTTCAAGTTTTAGCTTTACTAAGTAAATGTCATTACTTGTTTTTATTAACCACCTCTATTGAAATTATTACAACTAACCATTGCTAATTAACTAATGAAGCAAAAGTTACAAACAATTATTAAAGCAAAGCATAAGCATAAACATAAGCCAACAATAAATATTAATCCATTAAGTTCATTAAGTTATCTACGTGATGACTGCCACAAACAAGCGGTTACTCATATCCGAGAGTCGCGGTGATTCGAATCGATGTACACCCTGTAGGGGAAAACCCGACCAACACACTACACGCTTTTCACGCTCAGTCCGCATATGGTCTACGACCATACGTATCTCACGTGGTCCACATATAACAACCCTTCCCGAGACACTGACAGCGTTGGACAGAGTCACTGCTCCCGAGAAAAAAAGGCTCTCGAGACAATCCACAGCACGGTGGATGACCGATCCATGGGTCCGTATCCAGTTTCTCTCCCGAGCTAGCCAATAAAGCAGTGGAGAAAGTCAAACATCTATCGATGATAGGCTACTTGGCTTACCGGGCCCATAACACCCGCATGCGATCAGTACGTTCAATACTTGCTCGCGGGGGCAAACCCATCGGTCCTTAACCGACACAGGCGGGGGCTACAACCTTGGAGGAGCCGGTTTTCCACATACCACTCTCCGACCTTCCCAACTGGTTGTCTCCCCTTTCCACTTAAGGGTCCGGTCCAGTCTCCAGTTTAACCAAGTTTTAACCACTAAACTAAGTTTTGAGTTTTAATAAACATATGGCCGCCACGTGGTCTTTCGACCACTTGGCCATCTACCATAGCCTACGTCTAAGCCTAGCCATAGCTAGCGACATATCTCTAGTAATGGGGTCACAAGGATAGCTCGGAAAGTTGTCATAATGTAACTTGGGTACCAATTCAACTCATATAACCTAATACACATCCAGGAATCATAAGTAAGATAAAAGAAGGATAAAATGAACTCAAGGATGGTGGTTAGATACACCGGGGCTTACCTTAGTCTTGCTCGTAGTCAGCGCCCTCGACTGGTGCTGGCTCCGGTGGCTCTGCGCGTCCTTGCTCCGCGTGATCTATCACAAATGTGCAAGTATAAGACACTAACATAAATGCAATGCATGGGGTGCAAGGAGTGGCATGCTACATGCTCATGCACAACTTAACCATATTAACCCTTACAAGCCATTTACTAATTTACCCCTAGTGTTTTTAGTATTTTAGCAATTTAATTACAAATTCGAAATTTAATAACCTAAGACTTATACATATAATTATGCTCTCTGATTTTATGCAGGTGCTAAACAGTGCAATGAAGGTCTACACCAAGAATTAACATTTTTCTAATCCTAAATTATTTATTATAATTTATTTACTCTAAAAATAGAGATTAACTCCTAGAAATTATTCTAAGCAGGAATTAATTACAGAACTTTTTGTATAAGCTACTGACAATGGTATGTGCATGCATGAAAAAATTCAGAGCATTATAAAATTTAGATATTTGTAAACAAATATTCATGTATTTGAGTTCTTACAATTTTATACAAGAAATTACTGCACAAATGAGAGTTGGGTCAAGCCCATGGTGTAGAGCTGCTCATTAGAGTTCATACAAAATTTACTTTGGTATTTTTGGATATTCCTACAAGTTTCTACGAATTTTGAAATTTTGCACTATTTTCTGGGAATTAAATCAATTGAAAATGATTTAAAATTAGTTGCGCAGTGCCGGGCCGAATTTGGCCCGGGGCCACAGTCCACCGGCGTGGCAGCCTACTACGCGCGGCCGGTTGAAAGGCTGGCTGGGCCTCGGCTTGGCGGCCCGGTCCAGCCACGGAGCGGCCCGCGTGCCCACACGGTTGCGCCCACGCCGGGCGCGTTGGTGGCGTGGTCACCGCACGACCCACGCGTGGGACGGCGCGGTGGCGCGCTAGCTGATGGCCCGGTGGTGTCTAGCCGGCGAGCTCATGGGACCACCAGGAGGGCGCCGGGCAACAAGAGCGGAGGCGTGGCTCACTGAGGGCGGCGGTCGACTGTGAGGCGGAGAGGTCGGCTTGGGACGGCTACGTTCCATTGGAGGGTGGCTCCGGTGAACATCGACGAGTGCGGCGAGGTCCTGCAGTTCAAGGAGGACAAGGGGGTGAGGAAATGGCGGTTGATGGAGGAGACCGGAGGCTCGATGAGGCGCTCCCTGATGAATGGCGGACGGCGGCGCGGTTCGAGCGAAATCCCGTGCAGGCCGGTGTTCTCTGGTTGTCGGCGAACAGGGGGTGGGGAGAGGTGTCTGGTGAGCTCGTGCGGCCGGGGAAGAGGAGAGAAAATTGGGAAAGGGAGGGGGGATGGTGGCGGCGACGGGCGTTTTAAATCGGTGCGCCAAGGTGGGGGACGGTCGATGGGGTGGCGCCATATGGCGGGTGAGGGCCGAGAGAGGGGGCGATCGGCGGACGGTGACCCGACTGTGCCTGGCCGACCGCGGCTCGGCCGCGGCGCGCTCAATTTCGGGCAGGGGAGCACCGGGGGCGCTGACGCGTGAGCCCCGGCCGGCTGTTGGAGAGGGAGGGAGAGCGAGCAGCACGGCGGCAGCCGCTAACACGCAGGCCCAGTAGCACAGTGCCGCCCGTTTCGGTTTTAAACCGAATCAAAAATATTTCAAACGGATTCAAAATTTTCCAAATTTGACTAATCCAAAATGTGTCTTGCCGTGCTCCAAAAATCAGAAATAAAATATGTTTGGAAAGAGCTTTATATAAGGAACATCTTTGTCTATATACATTCGAGATATTCTGAATGGATTTGGAACTAAAAATCAGGGAACTTCTATGAGTTGAATTTTAATAGAAATTTACTGGAAATTCTTGAAACTTTGGATTTCAATGAAATTTGGCCAGCAAGCTCCTTGCTACACCTTATTGCCAGGAAAAATCAATTTCCATCAAAATAGGATCCAAAGTTTGAATTCCACTCAAAAAGGGAAATTAGATTGATTTCGCGATAGTTTGAATCCTAAACTTTATTTCTAAATTCCACTTTTGGATTTAGCCTCGTATTAGCGCCTAATTATTTGTTAATAACTTCAATTAGGATTTCTGTAACATGGGGTGTTACACGGTAGACCCCGATGACACCGATAAGAAGCTTCGTCTCAACACGGAGCTTGAGGCCAAATAGGAACTCACACTCATCACTTTTCTCCGGAAAATCTCGATGTCTTCATGTGGCAGATATCATATATGCCCGAGATCTCTAGGGAGGTGATTGAACACAAGTTAGGTATTGATCTAGCGTTCAAACCAATCAAACAGAAGGAAAGAAGATACACACTAGAGAGGCGCGAGACCATTTGAAATCGGGTTCATCATGCCAGTAGATTATCCTAGCTGGCTAGAAAACCCCGTTCTTGTAGAAAAATCTAATGGATTCTGGCGCATGTGTATCGATTATATGAGTTTGAATAAAGCATGTCTAAAAGATGAGTAACACCTACCTCATATTTGTCAGATCGTGGATTCCACGGCGACTTGTGAACTTTTGTCGTTTCTGGATGTGTATTCGGGCTATCATCAAATCAACCTCGCCACATACGATGAAGAAAAAATATTGTTCATTATGCCGTTCAGGATTTTCTACTACACCAGGATGGCCTTCAGGCTGAAGAACGGGGGGGACTACATATCAGAAGTGCATGCACATCATCTTGAAAAATCAGATTGAGAGAAACGTTGAAGCCTACATTGATGATATAGTGGTGAAGTCAAAAAGGCATAGGGATCTGTTTGACGACCTCAAAGAGACCTTCTACAGTCTCCGTAAGTACAAGATGATGCTCAATCCTAAAAATACATGTTTGGCGTGTCATCGGGGAAGCTACTCGGCTATATGGTATCATCCAGGGGGATAGATGCAAATCCCACCAAGGTGGAAGCCATCAAAAAATTGCAACCACCGAGGACGCGAAGAGAAATCCGGAAGCTGGTAGGTATGATGGCAGCCCTCAGCCGATTCATCTCCAAGTTAGGCAAATGTGGTATGCCGTTTTACAAGCTGTTATGCAAGGCAGATGGTTTTCAATGGGATGATTGAGTTGTAGCAACGTTTATTCAACTCAAGCAATATTTAAAGTCGCTGCCAACCCTGGTTCCACCACAACCCAAAGATATCCTGCTACTATATGTGGCGGCGACGGATGCGGTAGTCAGCACCATTATCTCTGTAGAACGGTCGGACGTTTCAACAGAAGTCAAGCAGCAGCCCATATATTTTGTTAGCGAGATCTTAAAATATGCTCAAATGTGGTATTCACAGGTGCAGAAACTGCTCTACGCGGTTCTTATGACAACCAGAAAGTTAAAGCATTACTTCTTGGTGCACACAGTCCGGGTCATGTCTGATCGGCCGCTAGCAAGGGTCCTCCAAAGCAGAGTGGCAACTGGGCGGATCGCTCAGTGGGCAGTAGAGATCGGCCAGTATGATGTATAATTAGTCCCAAGGTGAGTGATCAAGTCTCAGGCACTCATAGATTTCATTGTAGAATAGATGGATTCAGGTCTGCGGGGCATCGACAAATTACCCAATCATTGGGTAATGTACTTTGATGGATCCTACACTATGAAGGGTGCAAGGGCTGGCGTCGTGCTCATTCCACCCGAAGGTGACATTGTAAAGTATGATACGCAGCTTGAGTTTCCGACCACCAACAATATTATAGAGTACGATGAGCTAGTCAATGGCCTTCGGCTAGCTAAGGACCCCGATATACGATGACTCCTCATCAAGGGAGATTCGCAGCTGGTGGCCAAGCAAGTGCAAAAGGAGTATGATTTCAACAACGACATAATGGTTGAATATCTAGTAGAAGTGCGCAAGATGGAGAAGTTCTTTGATGAATTTGAAGTACGGTATGTCCGACATTTGGACAACTGCGATGTCGATCACCTGTCCTGGATTGCTTCCTCCAGGACACCAACCCCACAAGATGTCATTGTTGAGAGATTATCCAAACCTTCAGTGAAACCTGAAGCATCAACCAGTAAAGTAGAACCTGAGTTGATGATTATTGATGAGCCAGCGCAGCAGCCAGCATATGATTGGATGAGCTTGATTAGGGCATATCTGAACAATCAGCCGCCATCAGATGATAACACCAAAGTCGAGCGCATCGCACACAAGTCCAGAATGTATCATCTGATTGATGGAATACTGTATCGATAGGGTGCCAACGGAATGATGATGAAGTGTATCTCCAGAGAAGAAGGCATAGAGTTGTCAAAAGATATACACAAGGGTGTAAGTGGATCACACTCATTATGACGCTCGATCATCAGTAAAGCCTTCAGGCACAGATTTTATTTGCCTACCGCAAAAGATAATGTAATGGAAATCATGAAGAAATGCAGAGATTGCCAGTTCTTCTAGAAGCAGACGATGAAGCACGCTAATCCTCTTCGGTCTATTGATATCTCCTGGCCTTTTGTAGTTTGGGGGAATTGACATTGTGGGCATCTGGCCCAGGGCTCTAGGTGGTTTCAGATATTTATTTGTCAGAATTGACACGTTCACTAAATGAATGGAAGTCGTGCCGACAGTAAATATAACCGAGAAGGTAGCAGTCAAGTTCCTACAGAGCATCATATACATATTTGGTGTGCCCAGAAGAGTTTCAACAGATAACGGAACACAGTTCAAAGGAGCAAAGTTTGCCGGATGTTGTGCAGATTTTAGCATTCAGCATCAACCATCATCCGCAACGCACCCACAGACGAACGGGCAAGTTGAGCAAACCAACAGACTTATCCTGTAGGGAATGAAGACCAGAATGTTCCATGATTTAGAAGCGAGAGGCAGAAATTGGTATAAGAAGTTGCCCTCTGTATTATGGACTCTTCGGACCAATGATAACAGAGCAACTAGAGATACGCCTTTCAATCTGGTCTACGGAGCAGATGATGTACTGCCACCTGAAATATATCTCCAGTTAGCAAGGGTAGCACACTTTGATTCCGAACACCAAACAAAAGCTAGAGAGATGGATTCCATCCTGCTAGAAGAAAGGCGTAACACCGCACTTATTAATGTGCGAAAATATCAGGAGTCCTTGATGAAGTACTATAATAAGAGTGTGGTATAGTGAGAGCTTAACATCGGGAATCTAGTTCTGAAGAATGATATCTGAACCCATGATAAGCACAAGTTTTTGTCTCCCTAGGAAGGCATGTTCATTATAGTAGATGTAGCAGCATCAGAGGCTTATGTGCTGGCGGAAGTTGAAGGCACTATGCTACCCAATACATGGAACGCCGATCAGCTACGTAAATACTCTGTGTAAAATATGTGTGTGAATTAAATAAAGTTCAATGTTTCTCAGCCTATGTCAGTGGGTCTGCTATACCATCTTCTGATTTATTAAAGCAAGGGGCTCCCGATTAACGGTCCCATAGCATTTAACTTATACTTTTTATATGCGCAACACCGGATACAAAAAGCAATAGGCTCCTGATTGACGGCCACTTAGCATCTAACTTATGCTTTTTATATGCACAATATTGCATACAAAAAGTAAGAGACTTCTGATTGGCGGTCACTTAGCATCTAACTTATGCTTTTTATATGCGCAGCGTCACATACAAAGAGCAAGGGGCTCCCAATTGATGGCCCCTTAACATCTAAGTTATGTTTTTTACATGCGCAGCGCCGCATACAAAAAGCAAGAGTCTCTTGATTGATAGTCCCTTAGCATCTAAATTATGTTTTTTATATGCGTAGCACCACATACAAAAAGTAAGGAGCTTCCGATTGATGATCTCTTAGCATCTAACTTATGCTTTTTTACATGCGCAATACCGCATATAAAAAGCAAGGGCCTCTCTATTAGTGGTCCCTTAGCATCTAACTTACTTTTTACATGCGTAGCGTTGCATACAAAAAGTAAGGGGTTCTCGATCGGCGGCCCCTTAGCATCTAATTCTTTTATTTAAGACAATAGCAGATCCCGATTGGTGAAATCATCATATTTTTCATACAACGATCTTCATCGGCGTATGAAAAGCAATGTGCATCTATACATCTATATCCATCAGGTATTTGGTAAGAGTCAAATATTTTTTATATTAACAATTATCTATTACAGTATACATGAGAAGAGTTATATGTTTCTAGGACAGTCATTATCTTCGGACTCAGTAAGACTAAAAAGTCATAAGATGAAGCAAATTCATGAGCAGCATCATATGTGTCATTGGTCAGCGCTTCACATTCTGCCTCATCAACCGTGAAGTCCTTACGCAGAAGTTCCACATCAAGGTTGGGAAAATGAATCTTCAACAGTGTCATAGCATTGGCCACTGCCATCGAAATCATCAGGACGGAGGAATCTTCACGCTTGGATAGCGCTTGCCAAGCAGTTTTCAGCAACATCCTTAGTCTTTTTTCTCATCCTCAGCAATAGTGAGTCTCTTCTGTGCATCCGCAAGCTTTGCCTCAGCCCCACAGCTTATTAGCCTCCTGCTCCCGGATCATGGCATCATCCAGATCTTTGGACTTGGAAGCCAGGTTGTCGCGGATAACAGTATCGGCGGCATTGGTAGTCTTCAGCACCTGGGACAGCTTGACCTTATCAGCAGCTGAATCTATGAGAGCCTATTTTGCTTCGGCCAAACCTTCAACCGCGGTAGATTGGGCAGTTTTCTGTTCGGACAGCGCTTGCTACGTTGCTGCCAGTTGTGCGGCTAGGGCTCCAGGATAACGTAAACATGAATCAGTAACCTGTGTTAATGAATGGAGACATCAAGAAGAGCAAAAGGGATACCTTCCCGATCAGCCTCCCTGCTTTTTAAGCCCTCCAGGAATTCAGTAACACGCCGGGTGGAGTCCCAGGAGTCAGCTATCTACAGGACAGTCCAGTCAATCCCTCTTGCTGATGAGGAAGCAGCAGCAGCAGCAGCCATAGGAGCAGAAGTCTTGAGAACAATCACCTGCTTGTTAGCCGGTTTTGGTTGATCGCTCGCTGAAGGTTTCCTATGGATAGCCGTGATGTCAGAATAAGGATCAAAATTGATGACGGAATAAGCAAGAAAGGTAATCGCATACTTGGCCACAAGCAGCCTTTTCAACGACGGTGCTCGAGCTCTTTTGTATGGCTGGGTG
>VSTD030001323.1:0-13336 GCA_008808055.3 Sporobolus alterniflorus | reverse complement strand
ATAGTGCATCCAAGGACTATACCCAAACCATGGAAAACAAGTAAACATACCTGGATGTGAATCCCCTTGTCCATACATTGGCACATTGAATGATGGGAATTGATGATGTGGTCGCCAATGATCCTAATGTCCACTTGCAATCCTATGACCTCACGACTGCCTTTGGGAACTCCATGTGCGATTGTGACCCCAAGGATCCACCTTTTTGTTTGTATGCTTGGATAGAAGTACTTTGGATGCCATGTGGGGTTCTGATTTCAATGTCGGCCTAGCAGTTGCTGTCCGAGTAATGAGCTCGGCCTTAATTTGAGTACTGCCTTTAGGAACCCACATCATCTTCTTGCTTTTGCCTATGGCTTTGCTAGCATGTCGGTTGATCCTATTGAACAATGTTGAAACATCATCCTTTGGCTTAGTGTTTTGACCAATGAGCATGCTAACTACCACTATGGGGGATAATCCTTTCTCTTGCTCATGCCCCCAGTCCTAGCACATGAATTACTATCAGCCAATTGTTGTTGCTTCTTGTCATTTGCAAATATAGGCTTTTCACCCTGTCTATTCAGATTCAAACTCTCATTTGAATTGGCCTTTTGCTTCACACGATGAACCCTTTTTAGTCCTGTGTGGCCAACTCGAGCTGGGAAAACTAGAACATCCAGATTCCCAAACCAGACTGTCCGGTTTGGCTGTTCTTGGGTTTTCGCTGCATTCGACCGACTCTTTGGATAGAAGCGGTCTTTTCTAGGAAGTGTTGAACTATCAAATGTCTTTGGCTCATGCTTTGCCAATCTTGGGTAAAATGACTCATATTGCATTGGCGGAGCATACCAACCAAACCATGGAGCATAACGATGAAACATCATAGGTGAAGGTCCCCAGGGTTTGGGCATTGGATGTCTGAAAGGACGAAACAACGTTGTTGTATGGAGTTTCCTATCTCATCGATCCTAACTATGCAGCTTGGCCTTTGAAGATGACTTCGGTTGCTTTGAATCTTCATGTCGGCCAGCAACTAAAACATTGGCCTGACATGGGGAAACCGGAAGCCCCGGTTTGACCTTCCAGACATTCCGGTTTTGTCTACTTTTGTTGTAAGCATCACCTTTCTTATATTTAGTCGAATGCTCATCAAACGTGGGCTTTGACTTTTTAGTAGTTGGTCTCACTTTTTCTTTACTCTCACCAATTATGATATTTTTACCTTTGGTTGTCCCGGCCTACGATGGCCGAACAAGGATTTTCTCACCCTCAAGAATGTTACCAGTGAGGTTGGTCATAGTAGGGGCCGTAATAGTCATAGTCTCTTTTATCGTGCTGCTCCTGCTCATCACGCTCCTGATCTCGGCGTTGGTTTTCAATTCAGCCGCGTGCATCTCTGTCGTGGATGATGTCGCGCAAGACGTGATTGTCTCTGCCATGCCCTTGACCATGCTCCTCTGGTGGAGTGATGCTGCTGGCTGAGTCCACACGAGGACTGTGCCGGTGGTCATCTTTGTGACCCCAGTCTTCGTTCTCCTAGTCGTGCACTGGATTTGCTACGGTTGCTACGTCCAACATCGCCTAGAGACGCTTGACATGCGCGTTGACTTCTTCATTGCCTTTAGGCAAATGAGGGGTGATTTGATCAATGAGAATCCTTGAAGCCAGGGCATTGTGGGCCGGTGTACGGTAAACCTTCTCTCTTTGGTACTCGATCCGACCAATTTCCTCACAGATCGATCATGACCGTATCTCAGAGTCTGACTCGGTCAGCACAGTGCCATGAGTTGAACTTTGGGTGGTGTCTCCTTGAAGGAGCCCCATCCCGGGCTCATTCTTTGACGCCCCTGAGTCATCCTGTAGGCCATTATGGCCCTTCCTTATATCGAGCTCCCTGGCCAGATGGGCAGCCCGTGCCATCTCCTCTTCTGCCTCTCACTGGATTTCTTTGGTGGTCTTTGCAGGGGGTGGATCTCCCTGGCCCACTATATAGACTTCACCGCCATTCTCAAAGTCAGATTCTGATGATGACTGGTAGATTGGATTTGTTGTGGCCGCCAAAACAACCAGGGTCTGATCGGCTTTATCCCGAGCAGGATCCAAATCCGTCTCCGCTAGCACATTGAGTCTGTGTCTGAGTTGAGCCTCGCTTATGAGATTGACTCAAACCGGGTCTAGTGGGAGGTGGCCGGTGCCTGATCTGGCGACTTCACTCGACTTTGGTTCTTGCAGGCTTAGATCCCAAAACTTATCAGTTATAGACTCAAGAGATCCCAAAAACCACCTTGAGCCAGGAAGAAACTTGGTTGCAGATTGAAATGCCATTGTTCTCACGAAGCTTGATCTCATGAGCCTCACGGTGGGTGTCAACTGTCATGGATTTATGACTGGATTTCAGAGTAGGGGTACTCACAGATGCGAAGAACAATGGAACACAAGGGACACGAGGGTTTTGACATGTTTGGGCCTCCTTGTGGATAAAAACTCTACATCATATGTGCGTTGATGTATTATGATTACTTGGGTCAAGACCCCTTCTACCCCTCCCTTTATAGAGTAAGTGGAGGGGGGGGGGTAGGGTTTAGATGGAAGATCCGGTCTGTTATCATTTGTACATGACTCGGACTCTATCTCTGTTTGCCCTATTTAAAAGATTTGATTCTATATCTATCTTCTAAACCACCTCTATTTTAGGTCACCTGGCCCATATCCCTAGGCCGAGTGGGCTGACTCTTGGCAGCCCCCCTATTCCTTTCCACCGAGTACAGGAGATGTGGTACCCATGGTACGAGATCTTGTCAGGACCATATCTATTACGGGGTACTTGGTTCCCCAGCTGTTTGCTGCTAGAGGGAACCGACCGTATCAAGATTTTTGAGCTATAATCGGCGACTTGCGATACCCCCGGGTACAGGACCCCATCAAGTTTAATGAAACCCTAGAATGCATTTACTACTCTTTCCAAATCACCCTTGACCCTATCGTGGTGGTAACCATTAATAGTGCTATGCTTAACTAATAGAACTATGACAGAAGTCAAGTGATAGGTTCCACTCACGAGATTAGGGCTTGTTCTCCCACTGGTTCACACATGGTTTAGTTGGGAGGCCCCCCTCTGCGAGTCCAACTATATAACTCAAGTGATATAGAAGGGGTGAGGGGGACGTTTTATGCGTGGTCAGGGCTCAAACTTGAGACCTCCAGGCTCAAATACCAAGTTGGAAGATCCCCCTCTGCCAATCCAACTATAAAACCCAGTTGATATAGAAGGTGTGAGGGGATCTTTTATTAGGTTCCAACATGTTTGATATGAGAATTTGAATAAATGGTAGATAGCATAATATGAGACCGGGCATGAGAACTAGGGGAAAGTGGAGAATACCGGATGGGAAGGGCGGAGAGTGGACTATTTTCATGTTTGGAGCTCCGAAGATCATAGCCCCTGCCCGAGTTGGTTAAGGACTGATCGCTTGGCCCTGGTGGGCAAGTTTAGTTATGTACTGATGCATATGGGATTTATGGGGTCCCACATACTTAGTAGCTTCGATGGTCGCGTTGTTAGATTGTTCCCTTGCAAGGTGTAAATTGGCTCAAGTCGCCGTGACAGTCTTGGACATGAGTGCTTCTTGCTTGTTGCTATCATCCCATAGTAATTCAACTTTCATAATGTTTACTAATGTATATGAGATTGATGTCGACTACATTGTTAGTCGAGGAGTTGCTTAGTATCAATGTTGTTTGATTACAAATGCATGTTTAGAATATGTTGTGAACCTATGATGCTAATTACTTAAACATGGCTAAAACTTGGTTAAAAGTGATTAAGGTTAATTGTTGTAGGCTTATGAGTCCTTGTCCTTGAAGGCTTTGCATGTCTAGAGTGTGACCACTGGGTCACAACGGGTCAGTCTTGCTGAGCGTAGTTGCTCAAGCCTTGGTTTGTAACCTTTTGTGTGAAGGTTTCTCCTTCTATCTCTTCTAGCGATGCTGATGATGGATATTGGTGGGAAGTCCATGCTTCTGAGGGCTGGACTCTGTGATAGGACCCGTCACAGGCGTGGAGTTGTTGGAGGAGGTCTTCACCTCTAGGGCGAGGGGAATGCCCTTACGTCGAGATAAACACTTATGCTAAAATGTTATATCTTTTGAAGCATCTTTCACTTCTCCATTCTGTAAGCCTTAAATGAAAGTTGTAATAATTTATATGCTTGGTTTGTGTATTATCGTTTCGTCGGGAATCCCCCTATCGTTCTTGAGGCGGCGAATCCCTCATTTTTGAGGTGGTTCTATCACATACATCCTATAGGAGAAAGATAATACACATGACACATACACACCCATGACAGGTCGTACATGATAACCTTTCGCGCTGACCCAACAGAGTTAGACGGGTCCTACTACTCTCGAGAAAAAGGACTCCCATCTCGATCCTCAGCCTGATTGATCGATCTATGGGTCCCACCCCAGTTTCTCTCCCCTGATAGCCGTTGAAGGAGTTGGTGAAAGTCAATCATCTATTGGCAAACATGCTATATTGGTTTATTGAACCGTATATCCAGCATGTTATTAGTACCTTCAATACTTGCTCGCGGGTACCAACTACGGCTCTGTCCTTAACTGACACAAATAGGGGCTACCATCTTGGAGATCTCAGCTTTCCATATCACTCTCCCTGCCCTTCCCAACCGATGATCCTCCTCTTTTCCCTAATTACACGTGGTCTTTTGACCACTCGACTTTTACCGTTTCTTATAGCTAAGCCTAGCAATTGCTAACGGCCTATAACTATTGACATGGTAAACAAGAATGATTTGGAAGGTAATTCATAATGCAACTACGGTGTCAACCAGTTGCTATAAACTAAATGCACAATCGAGTTGTATTGTGATTAATCAGCAAAACCAAAATAAAGGAATATTGGTGGGATGCATCGGGGCTTACCTTGGTGAGACAAAGGGTTAGTTTCTTCGAGGCTTAACACTTGCATATCCACGTACTCCTCATACTAGAAGTGGTCTTCAACAATGGGTTCTACACGTCATGCACATGCAACGAGTTCGAAAGAAAATAATAATTAATGAGGAATGAATAAGGAGTGTAACAAAGGTGGTTGCTCACTTTTACGGTTCTAGAGATTAATTAGCTTGCTCTGAAGAATTTTCCTAGTTAATTAACAAGGAGTAGGCTTTGAGTAAGGAAGGACAAGGCAGAAACAAAATCACATGAATTCAGGGAAGAATCTGTTCTTGGATGAATTACTATGGATCAGGGATTATTAGAAAGGAATTAAGGCAACATTTGGTTAATTGTCTCATGGTCAATGAATTATGAAGATAATTATTCATGATATGAGTTGAAACCATTTTTATTAAATATGTAACTGAGTTACAAGTATTCAGAATAAATTTCATAATTTAAATCAACTCAAATAATTTATTATGAAAAAACTTGATGAGTTTTGGTACCATGGGTACCCGACTAACCGGACTCGGAGAGCAAGAAAGGGGGGCCCACCAAGGGTTGGCCCACTCGGCCAAGGAATCCGGATCATGAGGCCCGTAGCCCAAGGAATTTAATAGACAAATCTTGTAAAATAGGAAAGTAGAGATAGAGTGCAGGTCGGGTATGACTATAACTGACTCAGATGTTCCTTGTAACCCTACCCCCTTAGCATACAAAAGGAGGGGTAAGGGGGTATCAAAACCAACAAACCATAATACACCTGAACACAAGACATATGGTTATTATCCTCTAGGAGGCCTGAATCTATCTAAAAACCTTGTGTACCTTTGTGTTTCTATCAATTTCCAGTCCCATGAGCACCCCCGTATAAATCTAATGCCATAAATGACCACGACAGTTGGCACTCACCGTGGGGCTCACGAGATTCATCTACATGACATCAATGGCATTCGAACCAGCAACCAAGTTCTTGTTCGACTCGAGGTTGGTTTTTGAATCCTTACTCTTCATCATTGAGAAGATGGGAGATCTGAGTTTCTAGGAACTCGAATGCGAGGCACGACCCAGGCACAGATCTAGCAAGTTGGGGGAATCCAAGTCGGATCTTTCTAAGATAGCGCTAGCCTCCGTGAGATCTATTTCCCTATCACAACAGATCTGATCTACAAGCCTCGGTCAGAGTCTAACTCTAATGGAGACTAAGAGATTTTCATGGTGGAGGAGGCTAAACCCCCCATCGAACAAATCGAAGAAGAGATTGCCTGAGCTGCTGAAGCAAAAATCACCCGAGCAACAAGGCTTGCACATGAAGCTGACAAGGCAACCAGGAAAAGACATGCTTCACCACGAGACCGATGCGATGGCTCAGGGGACTCGGTGAGGCTTGCACATGAAGCTGACAATGCAGCTAGGAAAAGACATGCTTCACCACGAGACCGATGCGATGGCTCAGGGGACTCGGATGAAGAAGTTGGGGATGGCACTGCCTTTTGGGGGGGGGGGGGGGCTCTAGCCCAAGTTTAATCGACATCATCCGACCGACCAAGAGTGGCTCCAAGATTGACCCCGAACACTTTAGGAGGAACTCGGTCGGATCGAGTGGCAAGGCTTGTAGGTCTACCACATGCCGACCGACAATGCTCTAGCCTCTCGGGCCATAGTTGACAATCTCATGCCTTTGCTTCCCAAGGATAGTGAAAAAGTAAACTTGCAGGTCAAGCAGCTCCATGCAATACTTGATGCTACCACAATGACAGATCCAGCCCTAAACCTAGGAGCTGGGAGATGAGGTCAGGACCCTAGCCATCGCCAAAGTCCATGTGGGGACTCAACCAGCAATGCGTCAACCTCCAGGTTGCAACACGACCAGGGTCAAGATGAAGGAGACCTTCGGGACATTCTTCATACCAAGGATGCACGCGGCTAGATCAAGAACCGCCGCCAAGACAGGGACTCTAATCTACATGGCCCCTACTATGACCAGCTCACCTGACGTCACTCTCCAACTAGAGGCCGAAACGCGGGAGGAATCAAACCTTTCTCTCATGACCTGAAAAAGGTGGTCTGGCCTAAAACTTCAAGTCATCAGGAATGGACAAGTATGATAGTTCACCAACCCAGCCGAGTGGCTCGAAGTGTATCAGTTCACCATTAAAACCGCAGGAGGGGACTCATATGTCATGGCAAACTATCTACCAATTCGCCTTTCATCATTAGCCAGGACCTAGCTCATGGGACTCCCAACAGGATCTATTTGTTCATGGTTAGACCTATGCCGATAGTTCATCAGCAACTTCTAGGCCACCTGTGAGTGAACATGAGTTGATTGGGACTTGGCTAACATTGTGCAAAAGAAGGGAGAGTTCGTCTAGGAATTCATAAAGTGTTTCCATCAGCGTTTTCTTCACCGGCAAACTATGGGGTGGTCAAGTTTGCACGTTCCAGTTCCAAGGCGGTCTTGCAAACTAAAGAGCACACTATGATCTATCCTAGTTCAGGCCCCTCATTGGAGGTAATAGGTGTACATCTAACGGTTTGATGTTGAAGATGAACAGAGGTTATAAGGGGTGAGCAGAGAGCTCGAGAAGTTCACATGATGAAAGGGAGAGATGGATCTCTTGCCCGCTGCCTGAGGGGTAGGGGGGCCTTTTATAGCCCGTGTAGGTGCCTGCTAACCATGGTCTAGTTACTTTATAATCAGGGTTGAGTTACGCTGCCAGTGGTGTCCCAAACGGAGTACGTCGGTTCGTAGAGGTTGGATGGGCTTCCCGGGTGTTCTTCTTATTTCTCGGGCGCCCAGGTCGGTTCTTGGAGCTGCTGTGCCTAGCGATGCTTTACTTGATTGCTAAGCCTTCCCACATAGGGGTCGATGTGGATGGGCAAGCCTTCTCTCTAGACCGTCCTATGGTCTGCAGCCGTCAGAGGGGCAGTCAAAGTTTCCTGACATGCGTTGCCCCGTCTTGTCATGCTGCAGTGGGTGGTGCTATCTTTCCGTGGGATGCGAAGCCCTCAGGCTTGGATATTTTATGTGGTGTTGAGTGTCCAGTTACATGTAAGAGGCACTAATCAATGGTCTATGCATCACCGCTGAACATGGGGTCAACCGCTTTATATCCGCGGGTACTCTGAGCTCATTGTCAATCAAGACAGGGGAGAGTCAAACTGTCACGACTCCCGCATGGATGCATATAGGTAGGAGATTAGGAAGCTGGAGGAAAAGTTCGATGGTTTTGAGCTCCACCATATTCTCTGACGAGACAATGAGGTACCCGATGCCCTTGCCCACCTCGGTATGAGCTGTGAACCGCCCCCTCCAGGCATGTTCACGCAGGATTTGATCAAGCCATCCATTCGTCTCGAGGAAAAAATCCATGTACCCACTCCCGGGATCCTCCCGAGTGAAGACAACCACAACCAGCACCAGGGACCCACTAGGTAGAGATGGCCATACTCCAACTTCTAGAGTAGACCCGGGAACCTCAACTGAACATATCGAACCAAACCGGAAGCTCGAGGCAGAAATAGTAGCTATTGTCGGCCCGCCCGACCCTGATGTGGACTGGCGAAAGCAAATCTCTGAGTACCTCCAACTTGGGGCAATATCAGATGACGAAACCAAAACCCAATGCCTCACGTGCTGGGCCAAAGGGTACCTCATCCACAACGATGAGCTATATCAACGCAACACATCAGGCATCCTTCAGCGATGCATCCCCCAGGAAGAGGGCAAGGCACTACTCCTTGATATCGACGAGGGGGTTTGTGGGCACCATGCTTCATCGAGGAGCATGGCCGGGAAGGCTTTTCGACAAAGATTTACTAGCCGACAACCACTAGGGACACGACGCAGATCGTAAGGTGATACAGGGGATGACAATACTTCGCTAGGTAGATTCATGCCCCGGCCCAGGACGCCAGACAATCCCCATTACCTGGTCATTCACCATCTGGGGTGTGAGCCTTCTAGGACCCTTCGAGAAGGTGCCCAGGGGATTGACTCACCTGCTCATCGCGGTCGACAAATTCACTAAGTGGATCGAGGCAAAGCCCCTAGCCAAAATTGGCTCCAAGCAAGTCGTGGATATCATCAAGGATATCATTTTCTATTTTGGGTCCCTAACTTTATCACCATTGACAATGACACTCAGTTCATAGGAGAAAAATTAGTAGATTTCTGTGACAACAATAACATCCGCATGGACTGGGCCATGGTTGCCCACCCACGCACAAACGGGCAGATCGAGCACACCAATGGCATGATACTACGGGGTCTAAAACCCTGCGTCCTCACCTAGGAGGGTGAAGATGTCCCCTCGGTGCTCTGGAGCCTACGGATGATGCCTAATAGGTCGACTAGCTTCACCCCCCTTCTTCATGGTATATGGGGCGGAAGCCATGCTACCCACTAAGCTACAATATGGGTCCCCTAGGGTCCAGGCATACCAACCCGATGTGGCCGAATTGAAGAAGCTCAAAAGGACACCGTCGACTTACTCGAGGAATCAAGGGACATTGCCGACACGAGGTCAGTCGGGTACCAACAGGCACTACAACAATACCACGCATGCAGGACAGGTGATCTAGTTTTGCGACGGGTGCAAACCAAGAAAGGTAAGCATAAGTTGTCCGCGCCCTAGGAAGGGCCACACTTAGTAGCCGAAGTACTCCGACCTGGGCCACACTGACTCTAGGAGTTTAACAGCATGACACTCCCCAATGCTTGGAACATAGAACAGTTAAGGAAGTTCTACCCCAAGTTCTCTCTTTCCTTTGTTTACTTCTTCATCCTTTTTTCTCCACACTTCTTCAGGCACGAGGACGACGATGGAAAGGTGACGACAGGTATGTGGGCAGACGCGGGGGTGTGCAAGGACATCTGACTATTCTCAGGGCCCCGTGGTGTTAAAACCGTGGCGTCGAGACCCCGGACCCTTGCAAAATGCAGTAAAAGGGAGCTATATACGTTTCCACGCCCCTCCTGCTCCTCAGGTACCACTTCCTCTACACCAAGGGATACCCCCACTGTATCTAAAATGGGTCACACGATTGTCATGGGCATGCCAATGCTTAAGGTTCGAAGGTGAAACCTGCCAGATGGGTCAGAGCCGCCTAGAGCAACCAGAGCGAGGGACGAAGCGATACAAAGGGTGGCCAGTAGTTGGCACATCTTAAGCCCCATCTAGGTGACCCAACATCCTCAAGCTTCGTATTTGAGTCCCGACCGAGAGGTTTTCTCCACGCCCCTCTGTGTGGGCTAGCACCGAGCTGTCTGGGTTTTTCAGCTAGGGATTACCCAGCAAAGATGCTTGAAACCACCTGGTCCGGATTTTACTGGTGGGGAATTGGCCCCTGTCTGGTCCTGTGGAGCAACACTTGCCCTGGTTGGCTCTCACCTGTGAACGGTGACCTAGGCTCTACTCAGATCTTAACTCGGCACTATGGTGCTCAGTCTCAAACCATTAGCCAGCTCCAGAGCTCAAGGACCACGCCGACTAGCAACTCCCCACAGCTCAGCCCATGCGGGTTATCGAAACACCTGAGGACGGGGTCGGTGCGTATGTCGCACCACATTCTGACAACCCGGATGGAACCGTGGGGCTTTATGAAGTTGTCAGCGCAAACCTATACACTACATATGAAACTTTGCCTCCGACTAAGCATTTCAGCACAGACGAAGCCTCAAGGGCTATGCAGTGGACACCACCGCAGGATTTTGAAACCTGATCATGAAGGCCTTAAGCCCCATAATCACACCTCCGAATCCCGCGGTGGTCCTCACAATATCATATGAGTACATATTCTGCCATTCGTCAAGCAACCGACTCTGACCACTAGCTCGACGGAAGGCTTGGGGGCTACTGTCGGGGTCTTGTACCCCAGGTATCACGGGTCACCGGTTATGGCACAATAATCTGGATACGACCGGTTCCCTCTAGCAGCAGAACGATTGGAAAACCATACACCCTGTACCAGATACAACCCCTCTGCTCCTAGCTAGAGAGGAGGGGCCACCAATCTAAAAGGAACTAGACATAGGAACATACCGTCTCACACGAGGCCCGGTGGTCTCCTGGGTGCTGGGCGCTGGCCGTAACCACCAACCCCCCTACCCGGCAGGACATAACTACCAACATCACGTGCTCTTCACAAGAAGGTTCTGGAATGCCAGAATCCAGTCCTTTCAAGTCCCCCGCGGCTTTTTTCCTCAACATGCAACCGGCACGATCACCCCCACGGCAAGGAAGCCCCTTCTGGCAAAGATGCGAACCTTCTCCACCCAGATAGGCCAGATCACCCCAAGGGTCTACCACCCCCGGAAAGAGATGGTGTGAATCCAGCACTGCCCCACGTTGGGTGACTAGACAAGACGACGCCTGTCTAAAGGCTCTAGGCCCTAACTTGACAGTCACAGCCTGTGGGCCCGCAAGTGCAGTGACTCCCCCAGGAAAGGCTTGGCGAACAAGGGGGTATTTGTTTTAACTTTTCATCACTTTTTTGGATTAGCTTTCGGGAGATCAAAAAGCTGGATAGCTCCAAAAGTGAGAAGCTGAGAAGCTCGTGGAAATGTGCTTCCAGCTTCTCGTTTTTGGGACCATCCAATTTTTGGATCTCCTGAAAGCTAATAAAAAATGACAAAAAGCTAGAAACAAACACCCCTAAGTAAGGAAGAACAATCTCTCGAACCAAGAGCTCTGCAGTCCATGCTGACATCCACATGCACTAGGATGGTGCAGGGGGCATGATAGCCCATCTACATCAACCCCCACTTGGGGAAGCTTGGCAGCCAAGTAAAGCCAGCGTCTCACCACATTGACTCCAAGAACCTTCTGAAGCATCGTCTACCTTAGCATCAGGAATGCCTAGGGCCAAGAAGAACACCCAAAAGACTCTACGCAATCTCTACAAACCGACCTTCTTAGTCTAGGGCCTCACTGGTCGTGTAATTTCCTCTCAAATGTAAAAGTAAGTAGTCCGTAGTTATCCGGTCGCTGCTTGGACTATAAAAAGCCTTTTATCCTTCAGGCAAGGGGCACGAGATCTATTTTCCCCTTCATCAAGCGAACTTCTTGAGCTCTCTGCTCACCCATTTGTAATACCTGTTCATCTTCAATATCAAACCGCTATACGTAAGGCTATTACCTTCAGGGAGGGGTCTGACCCCATTTGTAACACATGTTCATCTTCAATCTCAGAACTAGAACACCTGATCTTGACCATCCTGTTCTTGTCAGTGCAGAAAACACCGACAAGTACCAACACCAATTCGCTCAAGTGCTTCTGGTTGTTCTGCCTCAAAGAATAGTGAAATGAGCAATCTCTGTTTATTTTGGATAGGGAAATTCTCCTGTTAACAGAAACTTCAGTTACTATTAAATAGGAGAAATGGAAACTCTAGGAGAAATTCTCTGCATCTAGAAACTATGAATGCTTTCTATCTTCTTCGAAGGATTTCTAATTCCATGGAAAAACTAGTACTTGAATTCCTGTACGTCTAGTAATGTGACTCTCAATGTAAGCACGATAGAAAACTACTACTTCATATTCATTTCTAATAGTACAAGTCTACTTTTTAGTTTTTTTGATAGTACTAGTCTAGTCATTATATGACTCCATTAATTAAGGCTGAAGAATCCTGGGGGAAGCCCTAGACTCCTCTCGCTGTACGGCAAGCGTCAGACCTTATTTTTTTTATTCTTTGTGCTAAACCCTGCAAGTCCTCCGTAGTCGATGTTGATGTGAGTGTCGACACAGAGATAACGCTGATGGTGAATCCGGTACAGTTGTTTGGCTTGGCCCCGTGATTTCCCTGTCTCCCTATTTAGATCAAAGGTTTTTAGCCCCGCTTTAATTTATAGGAAGCGCAACAGCGCCAATTTTACCCCCCTCTCATCTCATGTTCACTCTCCTCTTACAGGCAGCAAACAGAGCTTAGTATCGAAATACAGCAATCTACGCCTGTTGCTTTGTCGTCCTAATTCCTCTTACTAGCTTTTCGTGGCCAAATCTTCTACCCATTTCAAAACAAGACCAAGTACTTTGCATTAATTATGTTTACAAAACGGTAGAATAACTTCCTGTTGCCGTATGTGGTAGGCATCACCTCACATTCCACTCATTTGTCCTGTCATCAGGGACGGCGCCTAACCCCCTCCTGTTGGCCAAGGAGGGACGCCACACTAACAATTTGACAACGTCGTTCTTCTTCACAATTTCAATAAGAATATGTAATCAGAACATCAGGAGAAGTTTTCGTGGCATGGCTTTGATCAGCAGTCATCTCCCTGCTCTTGTTCCCCTGTTTGTCATTGATTATGTGAATCGAACATCGATGCATTCATGTCATTCATCAGCGTATTTATTAAATTTTACAGACAAGATGCAGTCGGGGTCT
>VSTD030001322.1:0-13337 GCA_008808055.3 Sporobolus alterniflorus | reverse complement strand
CACATCCTTCGTTTGGTGTGATGCATTTCATCAAAGTGTCATTAGCACTTCACCGGAAAAAGCTCATCATTTACTAGAGTGTATTGTCCTACCTAACGACGCAGTCATTCACGGTCAACCTTGTCCTCCAGTAAGCCCACTATCTTGAAATATATCATGAACAGAGTATGTCAATCTGAGTGGATTTTCATGACTTCGGGTGACTCGGTTATACTCTCGTTTGGTGGTGGAGTCTCCTGGGATGACTCGAATGCCTTGATAGCCTTTGCTAAATCTTTTGAAATGCTTGGCTCATGGAGTTTCTGCAGAAAGATCCCTATGGGAACCATGGCTCGACTGAAACCGAGCTTGGCTAACTCATCTGCAACCTCATTTTTTCGTCGCAAGATATGCAAGTACTCAAGACTGTCGAAATTGTTTTCTAACTTGCGGAGCTCCTAACAATATAGCAGCATTTTGTCATCCAGACATGACCACTCTTTGTTGGCCTGAGTGACAACGAGCAGTGAGTCCCTGAGAATCTTGAGTCAACAGATGCCGAGTGTCGTGGTGATCCGTAGACCATGAAGCAATGCTTCATACACGGCTGCATTGTTAGATGCTAGAAAATGCATTTGTAAGATATACTTGAAACTTTCCCCTTTAGGAGATGTTACTAGAATTCCTGCTCCTACGCCTTGAAGTTGTAGGGAACCATCGAAATTGATGGTCCAATATTCCAGCTCTCTTTCCTTATGAGGTTTTTGCGTCGGCCAGGAAGTCGCTTAGAGCCTGAGCCTTGATTGTTGTCATTGTCTTGTAGAAAATGTCATACATGGATAATTTAATGGCCCATTTAGCAATTTTTCTGGTTGCTTCCCTGTTATTCAATATTTTGCCCAGAGTCGATGACATGTGGACCTTGATCTGGTGCACCTGAAAATAGTGGGATAGCTTGTGAGACGTACTCAGGAATGCGTAGGCGAGCTTCATGATGTGAAAATACTGAGTTTTGGAGTCACTTAACACTACTCTAATGATGTAGACTGGATATTGGATCTTGTAGTTGGTGTCCGACTCCCCCCGCTCGACGACGATAGTTGTACTAATCACATTGCTTGTAGTGAATTTGTATAACTGCAAGTTTTCATGGGGTTCCAGGGCTAGAGTGGGTGGGGTTGTCAGATACTTCTTCAAGTCTTTGAATGCCTCTTATGCCTCCTGAGTCTACTAGAACTTGTCATGTTTCTTGAGGAGCTTAAAGAAAGGCAGTCCCCTGATGCTGTGTCACGAGATAAACCTGCTCAAAGTGTCCATGTATTCCATCAACTTCTGCACATCATGGAGGCTCTCGGGTGGCTTTATTTTGGTGATAGTCGACACCTTCTCTGGGTTAGGGTCGATACCACGACGGGATATCATATGCCCGAGTAATTTTCCCGAGGGCACACCGAATATATACTTCTCAAGGTTCAACTTCATTTTGAATTTTCTCAGGTTGTCAAAGGTCTCTGCCAAGTCAGAGATGAGTTCCTCATCTTTCTGAGTCTTTATGACCACGTCATCAACATACGCTTTAGTGTTGTGCCCAAGTTGTGAATACAGACACCATTGTATACCCCGCTGGTAAGTTGCACCTGCGCTTTTTTGTCCAAAAGGCATAGTTATATAACAGAATTTACCAAACAGAGTGATGAAGGATATCTTAATTTGGTCTCCTTCCTTGAGGGGAATCTAATGATACCTAGAATAGCAGTCAAGAAAACTTAGAAGGCTACAACCGATTGTAGAGTCCACAACCTGATCGATTCGTGGAAGCCCGAAGGGATCTTTTTTGCATGCCTTATTAAGATCAGTATAATCAACATACATTCTCTAATCTTTATTCTTTTTGGATACAAGAACAAAATTGGTGAGCCAATCCAGGTGGTACACTTCCTTAATGAAACTAATGTCTAACAATCTAGCTATCTCTCTCTTTATTACATATTTCTTGTCTTGGACAAAATGGCAGAGTCATTGCTTGATGGGCTTGGCCTTCGGGTCTAGGTGCAGTTTGTGCTCAATCACTTCTCTAGGCACTCCAGGCATGTCAGTAGGCTTCCGTGCGAAGATATCCCTATTTGAGATCCAAATTGTTGTCTATGTGAGCAACCTTGGAAGGCTCCTCCGTGGACAATGGAATCATCTTGCTGAGTGTGTCCTTCGATTGGATGGAGGTCTTGGAGGTATTGGACTTGGGCATGACCGGGTCTAGGGGGGACTCAGCCAAGGCCTGCTTCAACTCTTGGAAAACTGCAGATGCCGTTAGTCTATCAGCTGTCTCGCAACTCTCCCTATCACAGTCAAAAGCCCACTTGAAGTCTCCCCTGATGGAGATGACAACACGTGGCCCTGGCATCTTCAAGACCAAGTAGGTGTAATGTGGGATTACCATGAACTTGGAGAGTGCCGACCATCCCAAGAAAGCGTTGTACACAGTCTCAAAATCGGCGACCTCAAACTGTATAGTCTCCATGTAGAAATTCTCTCGAGTCCTGAAGGTTATGGGAAGAGAGATCTGACTGATGAGGGTTGCTGCTGCACTAGCGACTATGCCATGGATAGGAGCCCGACTGGGGCACAACAGAGACCTAGATAACCCCATTTGGTCGAAAGTCTTTAAGAACAGAATGTTCAGGTAGTTACCTCCATTGACGAGGACTCGGTTGAGCTTGACATTCTTGACGATGGGGCTAACTATGAGAGGATATCATCCTGGCTTTGGCACAAAGTCTGGGTGGTCACTGCGGTCAAAGGTAATGGGGACCTCAGACCATTTAAAGTACTCGGGGTTGGCGGGTGAGACCATCATGACCTCTCGGGCTGTGAGTTTTTACTTCCAACTGGACTCATATGAATTGGGGCCAATATAGATATAGTTGACCTCCTTGTGAGCTTCGGGGAAGATGCCCTTGGGTTCTTTGGGATTTTTCTCCTGGTCAACCCCTTTGGCCGTCTTGAGCACCTCATCTACGAAACCCTGGAGTCGGTTGTAGTCTCGGGTCTTGTGCTTTCCCTAGGGGTGGAAAATGCAGATGTGATCCAGGAAGCCTTCAAATTCACCCAGCCTGGGTTGGTACTCCTTGTTGCATCGTGGTTGTTCCACCACGTTAACGGATCTGCTTTCCTCTTCTTGTCGTGGCTCTTAGACGAGCTAGGCTGGTCTGTGTGGCTCGACTCCTTCTCCTTCTTCTGTTCTATTGTATAGAGGGTTGCCTCCTCGGCCAGTGCGTACTTGTTAGCGATGGTGAACATTGCTTCAAGATGGGTCCCTGAGTCCCTTCTTGAAGAACATAACAATAGACTTGTCGTCGACCACCAAGATGATATTTCTCTTGTTGCAGAATCACTGGATAAACTCCTGGAGGGACTCTCCCTTCTTCTAGACGATGCTGGCTAGGTCCTAGTCGACTCCCGGACATGTGCACATGGCACAAAAGTTACTAGTTAACAGCCGGCATAAGTGGTTCTAGTAACAAACTGACCCTGTGGGAAGCCCGAGTAGCCAGATCCTGGCGGATGATGACAAGCAGAGTGGCAGGTAGTTTGCCACGACGTATGAGTCCCCACCGGTGGCCTCGATGGCGAGCTGATACACCTCGAGCCACTCAGCTCAGTTGGTGGTCCCATCATACTTCTTAATCACCGTCAGTTTGAAGTTCAGGGGCCAACACACCCTCTTCAAGTTGTGGGAAAAGGCCTTGAATCCTCCTCCATTGCGCCCCCTTCAGGAGAACGCTGTCAATGAGGTTGGTCGTAATAGGGACCATAGTTGTCATAGTCCCTTTCTTCACGCTGCCCTTGTTCGAGGTGCTTGTGCTCTTGACGTCGGTTTTTGATCCCGCCACGTGCATCTCTACCGCAGATGACATCACGCAAATCTCAGTCATCTCAGTCTCGTCTTCGGCCGCGTTCCACCAGTGGAGTGAGACTGCTTACCGAGTCCCCACGCGGACTCTGCCAGTGGTCAAGCTCATGACCCCGTGCTTCGTCGTCACGGTCGAGTGTCAGGTCAACCATGGTTGCTGCGTCCAGCATCGCCTGAAGGCGCTTCACATGTGCATTAACTTCTTCATTATCCTTTGGTAGGTAGGGGGTGAGTTAATCGATAAGCATCCTTGAGGCCAAGGCATTCTGCATCGGAGTGTGATAGACCTGCTCCCCTGGTACTTGATCTGACCAATTTCCTCTCAGATTGATCGTGACTAGTTCTAGAGTCGATCTCGGTCTGTTGGGCGTCGTGAATTGAAATTTGGGTGATGTCTCCTCACGGGAGCGCCATCCCTAGGCTCTCATCATCTGACACACCGAGTCATCTTGCAGGCTATTTTGCCTCTTTCCTCTTTCAGCCTCCCTGGCAAGACGGGTTGCGTGAGTGATTTCCTCATCAGCCTCTCGCTGGATCTCCTCAACAGTCTTCTCCAGGAGTTCCTCTCCATTCCCCACTATGTAGACTTCTCTGCCGCCCTTAGAGTCAGACTCTGGTGATGACTGATATATTAGATCTTTTATGCCTGCCGGAACAGCCAGGGTGTGATTGGTTTCATCCCCCATGGGATCTGAGTCCATCTTCCCTAGCTCGCTAAGTCCGTGTCCGACTTGTGCCTCATTTACGAGGTCGACTCTAGCCGGGGCTAGTGGGAGGTGGCTGGTGCCTGATCTGACAGCTTCACACGACTCGGGCTCCTACAAGGTCAGATCTCCAAACTTGTCAGTTATGAACTGAAGAGATCCCAGAAACCACCTTGAGCCGAGCAGAAACTTGGTTGTAGATTAATACACCATTGTTCTCACGAAGCTTGATCTCGTGAGCCTCACGGTGGGCACCCACTGTCATGGTTTATGACTAGATTTGAGAGTAGGAGTGCTCATGGACGTGGAGAGCAATGGAATACAAGGGGCATGCAGATTTATACAAATTCATGCCTCCGTTAGGATAAAAACCCTACATCATGTGTGCGTCAGTTTTATTATGATTGCTTGGGTCAAGATCTCCTCTACCCATCCTTTTATAGGCTAAGGGGTAGGGTTTACATGGAAGATCTGGTCAGTTACAGTAGTACCTGACTCAAACTCTATCTTTACTTGCCTATTTACAAGATTTGATTCTATAATTTTCTTCTAAACCACCTCGGTTATGAGCCTCTTGGCCCGTGCCCTTAGGCCGAGTGGACCGACTCATGGTAGGCCCCCTTGTTCCTCTCTACCTAGTCCAGGAGACATGGTACCCATGGAACCAAACCTCGCCATCATTCACATCATAAAACTATAGGAATTTAGGCACAACTTCTCTATTTTCATGCCCAACATTTTCATGTCTAGCTCTTGAGCCATAACACGTTGCTCGTAAGTTCAACGAGCTAAGCCGATCTGAATGATACAAATATTAAGATCACATTGGTTTGTGGTTATTTTATGTTAGGACATAGCAGTTAGTCCAAATTGTAGGAGTGATAGTTCTTTAAGAAACAATTCATGACATGCATAGGAAGAAACAAGATGGTGTTATTCTAAAAATTTGATTTCAAAAAGGCATATGACAAGATTAATTGGTCTTTTGTACAACAAACCTTTCGAATGAAAGGCTTTTGTCCAACTTGGTGTAAGTGGATATCATCTTTCATGGAAGGGGCCATGTTGGCATAAAGATCAATGATCAGGTCGACCCTAATTTTCAAACAATAAATGGTGTGAGACACGGAGACCCACTATCCCCAATCCTATTTAATATAGTAGTTGACATATTAGCAATTTTGATCAATGAAGCTAAAACAGAATGACAAATATCATGGGTAATCCCACACATACTCGACGATGGTTTGTTTATCTTACAATATACATATGTCACAATACTTTTCATGGATCACAATTTTGTCCAAGAAATAGGAAGCTACTACAAACTTGTGACATCCTTGATGTCACTGTAGAGGCCTTAGAGCTAATCCAAGTTCAAATTCCAAATTCAAATTAAAATATCACAAATTTCTTCAATTGTGCCGAATGGCACTTGTATAGGAACTTTGAATTCTGGAATACAAGTGATGTCATCAAAAATTATATATGTGTAGGCCACGCCAAGATATAATTTTGGTGAATTTTTGGGATTTGTCCCAAAAGGTTTGAAGCCCTTTAAAATTCCAACCAAATTCAAATTCTAGTCCATTTCTGAATTTGTAATTCACAATCCTTTTCGATTTTGAAGTTTGACCCAAAAGGAAAGTTTTTCTCCTTGATCTCTTCTACTACCTCAGAATTTGTTATGAATTTTGGAGGCCGGATAGAGCATCATTTTGAATTTTGAAGTTCGGGCACTGGAAATCATTTGAAATTGAGAAGAGGTTGTGGCTCCCGCCGGTCAGTGTCTTCCCCGCTCCATTTGCGCTCATGCCCATGCCACCAATGTCGGTTGTCGCCAACTCGCTTCCACCCACCTGCTCCCATCTCACTGCCTTGAAGGCTATCACGTCGGCCACACCACCGCTTCCCCCCTTTCCCTTCCGGTGATGCCGATGGAGGTTACCAGTGGGAGGTCCAGACTCCCGACGGCTTGACCCCGTACTGGGATTCCTCTCAGGAGGGACCGTTCTGAGGACTACATCTCTAGGGTGAAGTGTATGCCCTTGTAATTGTCGAGACGCTTCTATGAAAATGAAATTGCTTGTGTTTGAACTCTGTCTTTTCGAATTCAGAACGTAAGTTGTAATAATTTTAACTATCACTACATTTTATTTATCTTAATGCTTATATGTGTGTATTTGTGTATTCTTACTTTGTCAAGAATCCCTTGATTGCGATCTTGGCGACTAACCACTCATTTCTAAGTTGGAGATGTCACATAACTGCCTTCGAACAAATGTCTGATCTAAAAATAAATTTCCGTAAAAGTGATTTTTTCTGCTTTGGAAAAGCAAAAGATCATGAATTGCAATATAAACAACTACTTGGATGCAAAAAAGGATCATACTCATTTAGATATTTAGGGATTCCTATGCATTATAGAAAACTGAATAATAATGACTCAAAAATGATTGAGGAATGAATTGAAAAGAAGCTAAGTAGTTGGAAAGGTAAATACATCTTCGTAGGAGGGAGATTAGTGTTAATAAATTATGTACTTACTAGTCTTCCGATGTTTATGCTCTCATTCTTTGAGGTACCAAAAGGGGTCCTCGAGAAAATAGAGTACTATCACATTTTTTGGCAGAATGATAGCCAGAAGAAAAAATATAGACTCACAAAGTGGAGCATAATTTGCCAACAAAGGATCAAGGGGGATGAAGTACAAAATATTGAGATTCAAAATCAATGCCTATTAAGCAAATGGTTATTTAAATTAATTAATGAGGATGAAATTTGCCAAACAATTTTAAGAAAAGAAATATCGTTCTAACCAAACTATCGGAAAGGCTCAAAAGAAACCTGGTATTTCACAATTTTGAGCCGGACTAATGAATGACAAACCCAACTTTCTTAGATATGGATCATTCCATTTGAACAATGGAAGACAAATCAAATTTTGGGAAGATAAGTGGGTCGGAAATTCCAGCTTCGAACAACAATACCCGCCTTTATATAACATAGTCAGGAAAAGGAGTGATACAGTAGCATAAGTACTTTAAACATTTCATTTCATAGATCTCTGTCTAAGAATAATCTAGTCCAATGGAATGACCATGTTCTTAGACTTATTGTCTACACTGACAAATAACAGGATGGTCAAGATCACACATTTCCAGTTTTGAGGTGGTCTCATGAACAACTAGCACACATTGATCTATCTTGGTTTAGACCCCTCCTTGGAGGTAATAGTCCTACGTCCAACTGAATAATATTAAAGAAGAATAATGTTACAATAGGGTGAGCAGAGTGCTTGAGAAGTTCACATGAATAAGGGGGTATGGATCTCTTGACTTCCACCTGAAGAGTAGGAGTCCTTTTATAGACCATCCTGGGATCCCCTAACTAGAGCTTAGTTACTTTACTACACGAGTTAAGTTACAAGAGGAGTGGGGCCTAGGCTGGAAATATCGGTTGGTCGAGCTCGCTGTTGGTGGCCCGGTTGTCTTCTCGGCTCCCAGGCATCGACGTGGCTGGTGCCTAGGACGGCTTTTGGGGTTGCCACCGCCTTGCTTTACTTTGCTTGTTTGCTAAGCCATCGTATGTGGAGGTTGATGTGGATGGGCTAGCCTGTCGCCTATGCTATCCTACAAACTGTGGCTGACAGACACTGTACAAAGTTCCCTGATAGGCGATGTTCCATCCCGTCACACCGCGTGGGGCGGTGTTGCTTTAGTCTACCTTTTGGGGGGGGGGTTGTGAAGCCCCCGGGTCGAGTCGCCTGATGTGGTGTTGACCGCCCGGGTCCCTGATGGACCGTATCGCTCATGGAAAAGTCCGCCTTCACCAGGACATGCTTATTCCATGTCAGAGTTATCATGGTGATTATACGTATGCTTGTGGTAGAGTTGCTATGTCAGACGACGATGGGATGACTTGCAGTACTCAAGTACCTGTTGTCTAGTGCGTGTGGGTGACTATGGCCGTGTCTTGTTGTGCCAGACATTAAATGTCGCTGCTTCCCGAGAACTCGTCTTCGTTGGTGCTTACCCGATGCTGAAAGCCCCCAGGCATGGCTCCCAGGAGCCCAGGTACGCCCTGAGCTGGGGAGATGATGTGGGCTAGGCTAATAGGTGGTGCAATCTTATCCGCCTATGCCTATCGAGGTGGGGTAAGTGCCGCCGTGGATTATATTCGGGTTTAGTTCTTTTTAGGTTGGTGGCCCCTCCTCTTCAGCTAGGAGTGGTGGGGCCTTATCTGCTACGGGATGTTTGGTTCCTCAGTCGTGTGCCACTGGAGGGAACCGGTCGTATCTAGATTTTTGGATCATAACCAGTGACCAGCGGTACCTGGGGTACAAGACTTCGACAGTTATAGATGTATAACTCAATGATTCAAACAATGTGTTCAAATGGAACCTACATTAAAATGGTTAATACTCTATTCACTCTATTTATCTAGTACTAAGAAACAACTGGGTTGTTCAAAGAAATACGAGAGTTTGGAAAATGAGGGTACCCTTGAAAATTAAAATTTTCATGTGGTACATCCAGAAAGGTGTAATCCTACCGAAGGATAAGTTGGCTAGACGAAATTGGAATGGAAATAAGCAATGTTGCTTTTGTATGAATAATGAGCATATTCACCACTATTCTATAATTGCTATT
The DNA here is from genome assembly GCA_008808055.3 of Sporobolus alterniflorus. Lineage (NCBI taxonomy): Eukaryota > Viridiplantae > Streptophyta > Magnoliopsida > Poales > Poaceae > Sporobolus > Sporobolus alterniflorus. The sequence goes on along the minus strand of VSTD030001322.1, from coordinate 4,092 downwards.
ATGTGAAGTTCCTTTAGGGATTAACACATATTACTTTTGGTATAACACATCCACAAAATACAGAACATATATTTAGACTATGGACAAATATAATGGGAGGGAAACTCAGACGACAATTATAGAATAGGTGATGAATAGACTCAGACGACAATTATAGAATAGGTGATGAATAGACCCAGACGACAATTATGCTTGTGCATATGCTCTTTGCTGGGTAATTTGGTTAAGTAGAAATGATGTTGTCTTTGATGAAACTCCTATCAAATCTTTTTTGCATATACTATATAGATGAACTTATTGGTTGTGCTTATGGTTGTACTTAGAAAGGAATGACCAAGACAAAGAAATGATCCACCTCACATGATGGAAGATGGAGACGATCATCATGCAGATTTTCGTCGACCATGTTTGAAGATTTAGCAGTAGAATTGTTATTTAGGATCTTGTCATTCAAATTGTTTTGATTGCTTATTTGTTTCATTTCAGCAGAAGTACAATCTACCGTGTTTGTAACAATGCGGTTGTAGCTTCCCTAGGAAGCCAAAGCCGGAACACACTTTCCAAATTGTGGATCGTGAGTATTTCTTTGAAATTCAAAAATTATGGAGGCAATACAAATCCCTGAGAGAGCGAAAGACATCATGGGCTAGGGTTATTCCTCTTGCTTTCCTCCCACGTTTCAACTTTGCGTCTAAGTATTTCAGCCTGTCGTGGCACAGTCAAAGTCAGTTATAGTAGTTTTCACAAAAAAAGTCAGTTGTAGTAGGAATGGAAACTCTACAGTGCGCCTGGTCGCGCAACTGGGCCCGACCTGGCCCAATAGAATCTTCTTCCTCGTGAGAGTAATCCGAAGCCGTCCATGTCCGAGTTGAGGCCAGGGATCCATGTCCGAGTCGAGTCGAGGACGGTGGCGGCGGGGCCCCCAATCGAGTTAGGGTTATGGGGGTTTGGGGTGGTGGTGACGAGAGAACTTCGGTAAGCTTCTCCAAGGTATAGAGGTGGTTGGGAGAGGGGGCGACGGCTGGCCAGACGGTGGGCGGTGGCACGACGGGGTGGTGGGGGTGTTGCCTTGGCCACGGGTGGAGGGTAGGGTTGGTGGGGCGACATGGAGGTTAAGGCGGAGGATGGCACAGTAGAGGAAGAACGTCAAAGGGTGGTGAGGTCGGAGGCCAGGTGAGCGAAGCCAGAGGCGCAACCCGAGGAAGAGGATGAGGCGCGCTTGCCCTATCGTAGGACCGATCGCTCATTAGACTGACCGCAGTGCGGTCTTGGAAATGCTGTGGATGCCATATTTGCCGGATGGAGCCAAAAAAATTGCCGCAGCGCTGTCCGGGGAGCGATCCGGTAGCGCTCCAGATGCTACAAGAATCCTCCGTTCCTACTGGATTTCTTCATCCACTATGCCTCGCATGGGTCAACCGGTGGCTTCACTCGCGCGCTGAGGCGGAAAACGGTGGAGCTAGAGGCGAGTGGGCGGTGAGGCACTTGGAGGCTGTCGCCCGGGCGGTCATCCGGGCGATGGGCTCGATTCAGCGCCAGAGATTTACGAAGCTGCGGTCACTCTCCTCTGCTCCTCCTCCATGATGCACCTCCTCCGCACGACTCCGGTGGACGAGGGCAACCAGGCAGTGGTGGACGAGGGTGACCCCGTGCCAGGGCTCCTCTCTTCTTCCTCCTCCGACACCTGAGCTAGGCATCCTCCTTGCCTCGGCATGTGTGCTCTCTTCCTCCGCGTGCAGCTGTAGATCTGTGCGGTGTGTTTGTTGGTTGGTGAATGAGGTTTGCTTCCCAATGCAAACTCTAGTCTCCTTGTTTGATTTGATATTCTGTTGCAGTGGATCTTGATTTGCTTGCTATTCTTCATGGGTACAGGCGCTCAAATGGCCTATGTGTGATGCAAAAGCAGTTTTGCTGCGGGACATGATTAGGGTGTCTTAATCTCTCCTAAACAAAGCTTAGCCAATGTTTGCCTCTCTGTCATATAAGCAAATATAAATCTACATCATAATTAGTTGACAGCAAGCAAATTAATTTGTAGGAATCACAGGCTCAGCTTGCCCTGGCCCAAGTTATAGAATTCGACTTGCTGGCACTGATGAGGTCTTAACCTGTCGTGTAGTTTCCATGGCCGGTGGGGATAGTTTCGCCTAGAATGGAGGTTCTGCTTCATAGATGACTACAAAGTGATGATGATAAGGTCCAATTTTGTTGAGCAATAGCTGACCTCGATAATTGGATATCAATTGATTTGAGCTCTGTGACTTCACTAAGCTTGAGGATTCATCCATTTGTTCAATGAGCGATGGCTTCGTCTGATATGCAATTTGCACATTGTGACTTGACTGAGGTTGAGGATTCATCCATTTTAACAATTAGTGAATATGTTATTTGTGGCTATGTGTAAGTCTTTTTAATTTTCTTTGAGGTTTGGTTTTCTAGCTGACCTAGCTCAGCTTGCCCTGGCCCAATTTCTAGACTTCAGGTTTGGTTTACTTGAGGATATGCATAATGATAATTCTTGATTAAGATAGTTATTACATGAACTTGTAGTGAGCAACTGTAGTTCATATGATCAAACTTTCCAATTTTCAGTTATGCTCTTTGTCTTACTATTTACTTATAAATTATCCAGACAATCTGAATTATAATGTATCTGGTGATTTTTTAATGAGTTCCTTAAATCTGGTGCTTATAACTTGTGATGAATATGTTATCCGTAATGTTTAATGTTGCTTCATTCATTTTCTTACCTTTGAGTGGAAAATTTGTATCATTCAAATTCTATGACAATTTGAAGTTCAAATGAATGAATAGGATGGTAGTTGAGATGGGAACAAGAGAGAAGACGTTACTTGTTGTAAATATATTAAAATAAGAGTGATAGTTAATATAAAAGACATATTTAAAGGATGATGAACACAAAGAATTATGAAATACTGTAGTATAAAATAGAGTATGTACTGTAAATAACAAATTAGAATTAGAATTTTAAAGAATAGCTATGGACATAACCTTATACGGTCAAGTAGCAAGGACCCAGCGGCTTCAGAGCACACGCGAAGCGCGTCCGAGTCCAGGCCCCAGACAACACGAAGAGAACCTGTCCGTCGGTCTAGTAGGAAGGAGTCAGCGGCACGAATCTTCAGAGCACACGCGAAGCGCGTCCGAGTACAGGCCCCAGACAACACGAAGAGAGCCTGTCCGTCCGTCCATGGCTGCCGCCGGCGACACGCCGGAGACGGTGGAGGTGACACTGCGCGCCGTCGGCCCGTCCCGCCCGACCAGGATCCGCCTCCCTCCACTCCTCACAGTTAGTGATTCCCTCCCCCACTCAGGGACCTCGAACCCTTCTCCTCCTTCTTGCCCTAGGTCCCGTCTCTGATGCCTCCTTCTAGGTCGCGGTTCTCCGACGCCGCGTCGCCGACGACCGCCGTCTCGCAGCACCAGAAGAAGGTCGCCTCCGCCTGGTCCTGCGGGGGAAGACGCTTCCGCGCGAAGATGACGCCTATGTCAACCTCCGCGACGGGGGTGGGTGACCTCCCCTGTGGTCCCTTCTTTCTTTATTGCCATTTGTTGGATGATGCGAATTTTGTTTCCAAATGCCTCAGCATTGAAATCTGTTTAGTTATCTGCTGCATCGAAATTCTTTTAAAGTGGTTATTTCTTTATTAGATACTCTAATAGTGGCAGTGGTGCCGAAGCCACCTGCAAATCATTTCCGTGATGATGATGAAGATGATGATGAAGAACTGGTGAAGTTTTTTCACAATATTTTCTAAGCGTCTGTACTTGTGGGATGATTTGGTGTTCCTCATAACAATTATGCTGTCCCTCGTATTTTGCAGAAGCTCAAAATACCTCAAACAACCACTTGTTGGAAGAGGGGAATTTTTGTATTTCTTCGAGACAAATTGAGAATCCCTGGTAATCAATCCTCATGGTGCACCTCAATTTTTTTCCAGCTGAAATGAAGTAAGCCTAACCTATGTTTTGCTTCTCCAGATATCATCCTGATGGCACTGTTTTCCCTTAGTATGAAAGCATGGGTTCTTATTGCAATGTGGTTCCTACTGGCACCCATTGCTCAAAAGT
>VSTD030001321.1:0-13341 GCA_008808055.3 Sporobolus alterniflorus | reverse complement strand
CCAGAGTTAGAGGCGGAGGATGCTGGTGGAGACAGGCGGTGGCGGATGACAGAGGGATGCGGCTGCAGAGAGATCGGCGCCAACATTGGATAGAGCGCACGAGGAAGTTGTGCAGGGAACTCAATAGTTTTGGGAGAAAGAAAATTGACACGGTCGGGCTAGTATTTATACTGCTCAAATGTATTAGTAGCGGTTCTCAATCAAAACCGTTGTTGATAGATTGGACCACTTATCAGCAACGGTTGTAGATGAGAATTGATATTGATAAGATTTTATCACAAACGATTCTCCACTAGAACCACAGTTGATAATTTGAACACTTAAACCGCTGCTAAAAAGTGATTCAACAGTGGCTTATAGTGCGCATCATATGACCATTTTTCTGGTAGTGTACAATGCCAGTAATATGCATTGAACGTGTCAACTGGAAGCTGTGTCTCAGTTTAGGCCATTTGCGTGAATCAATTGTGGGGCCTCCTCTATGGCATTGGTCAGCCAACAAAGTGATGAACAGTGTTGGGCGGGCCTTTGCAACATCATGAAGGGTACCCACAGTGACCCCAACCAGTCGGGTTCTCGAATTATAAACATATTCGATTATGCAAAGGATATGCTTGTCGAGTTTTGCAGGGAGCCAAAGGTGCTTGCGGCCTCCATGTGAAGGCTAAGACGGATCAACAGTAGTAGGGTTGGCCTTACCGAGTGGGTGGGAACCAGAATGTGGAGGTGTCACTCTAACCATCAGTCGGAGGTTCTCGGGCACGCGTGGCACGCGATAGCTCATCATTGGCCCACCAAAGGCAGTGCTCTAATGTAATAGTCTAGATTACCCCCCAGACCGTGTAATCTATTGGAGGGGTAGGTGGTTAGGGCCTTTTAAGAAATTGTAATAAGACTGTTGAACTCCCACTATAAATAGACCCGCACGGGCTCCTTGCCCGGGGCACGGATTGATTGTAGAAAATTCCGTGCCACTTGCTATGTGTCATGTTGTCATTCCCACCCTTTTCATACCACACTCATTGGTGCTCGACAACCTCACGGCCGTTGAGACCCAACATTGGCGCCCACCATTTGTGAGCTCAAAAGGACACCCACAAATGCCCCACCCAAAAAGAGACTTAGAAAGGAGCCTCCCGCCGAAGGCTCATGCCAAGTAGCTGAAGACCAGGTCCCTACAACTGCCCAACCAACCACCCAAGCCACACCCATACCACAAACACTACACCCGCAACCATCCACAAACCTCCACACAACAGCCACAGATCCGACAGAGCAACCGGTAACCCAAACGGAGGTGCTCACATTGAACACTTCTGCTCCAAACACCATGCCTCTACCCCTACAGCAACACCAAACCATCGAAACACAAGAGGACATACAACCAGATTTTGAGGAAGAAATTGAAGCAATCATCGAGGACAAGCTGGCATGCCTTTGCCAAGAAAGAGCATTTGGCCAGATGAAAGGCAATGGCAAAAAGATCTCAGGTCATGCCACAACAAATTGAGCAAGAAAGAGCAACCCAAGCAGAGTTACAATGAGTAGTAGAGGACCTTTCCCAGCAAGAGTAGGAACCCTCGATGCAAGAGTAGCAACAACAACCTCAGTAGTCTCCGCACCAGCGAGCACCATAGTAGTTGTGGAGACAAGCGCATGGTAGTGTCGACAGCAAGTGCCCTTTGGTAGACAACCTATAGTTAGCACCATGGCCACTGCAATACAGAGCAGTACCCTCACCCAAGTATTATGGAGAGTCTAACCCACAAAAGTTCCTCATAGCTTATGAAGTCGCGATAGCTTTGTCAGGAGGCGACGATACAACCCTCACCAAGTCATTCATCATATCCTTTGAGAATGCAGTACCCAACTGGTACACAAGACTGCCGCTGAGATCCATCGCATCCTAGGCGTAGTTAAAAGAAAACTTTTGGGTCAACTTCCAAGGTCTTCAAGCAGATCTCAGCACGGAAGAAGATTTTTTCCTCGTGCCAGCAATACGAAAGAGAGACACTGCCAGATTTCTTTCACATGTTCCTTCATCTCAAAGCACAAAACCCGAAGGTCTCAGACGAGCAAGCTAGAACCCAGGCCAAAAAAGCGTTGTGTGCAGGCTAGCTTCACAGTCACTTAGTGAGGGAACACCTGAGAACTCTCGAAGAGTTGTATGATAATATCTGAAAGTTTAGTAGATCGGAGGTGCTACACTTCTGCAAGCTGGGTCAGCAAAGAAAAACTGTGAATGAGAATGAAGGTTTGAGACCTTATAAGTACAGTAAAAGCAGAGAGAACACATCAAGTTTCAATACCACACACAAGCAAGTCCATAGCATTGATTTGGGCGGATGTGGGCCACCAGAAAATTAGGAGAAAAATTTTAGACCTCCGTGGCTAGAAAGCAAAAGTAGAACTTATACTCCCAGAAGAGACTACCACCCAAGAGGCAGTCATTCAAATCGAGGCTGAGGCAGGGGGCGAGACCAAGATAGACCTCTGTATTACATGTTCCACGAGTGAGATACATACCATCAGATGAGGGATTGTCCCATCTTCTTAGATTCCAAAATGAAAATGAGCCAAAAGTAAAACCAACAACCAAATCCATCCACAGCCAAAGAAGTCAATGACACATCCCACTGGCATCAACCATCACAATCTTCATCCTCAAACCAACCTTCATACCAACACTACAACACTTATTCCGAATACCAACCTAACTACCACATATATCCTTTGCCATATTACTAGCCATACAACTACATCCACATACAAACCAAATACACACAACCCAGCCAACAATCACCTACCCTATGACATCCCTACAAATAACATATCCCACAGCGAACACCCAGCCAGCTCATCCAAAAAGAGAACCTAATAACCCACCTCAGCCTCCACCACAAAACCAAGAGTCTTCCTAGCAAGGCATCAATTTTTTAACTCTCGGAACCATCCACACAATCACCGGAGGCTCCAACTTGAGTTTTGAGAACAAAAGGCAAAGATGACACTACTATCGCCAAGTAAATCATGTGGCGGTCGAAGGCCAAATCATGAGAACTAAGTGGTTGCACGTCCCGATAACTTTCAGTCAAGATGACATCTAGCTGGTATCTTTCCCCCATATAGATGCCATGGTAATAACAACGCACATTGACAAGTGGGATGTTATGAGAGTACTGGTTGATAATGGCAGTTAGATAGAAATCCTATTCCTTTCCACCTTTGAGTAGATGGGCTTCGATAGAAAGCAACTAAAACAAGCATCTAAGCCTCTATACGGTTTTGGCGGAAGAAGAATCAAGCCAATGGGTTCTATATCGTTGTCGGTATCTTTTGGTAGCCTTCGTAATGCTCGTACTGAGTACATAACTTTTGATGTAGTGGAAATGAATTATCCTTGCAATGCCATCTTCAGAAGGGGTCTCCTTAATACCTTCGGAGCAGCGCTTCACTCTCTTTACCTCTGTCTAAAAGTGCCAGCCACTCTGGGGGTGATTTCAATTCATGGCAGTCAAAAAGATGCAAGGAATATAGAGCAGGGTTTCGCTCCGGGCCATAGGAATGTAATTTGCATGTAAGGTGAAAAAGCAGAAAATGGTAGTGGCGATGTCAAAAGCAAGAACTTGGGTAGCTTTGCAAGTAGGTCAATCGAGCTAGAATGCGAGACCAAAAGAATTCCTTTAGACTCAAGAGTACCAGACAAGGCTGTGATGATCTCGCAGGACTTATCAGCAAGCAAGGAAGATGAGTTGCTTTTGTTTCTAGACAGAAATAGCGATGTTTTCGTGTGGCAGACCTCCGACCTCACGGGAGTCAGCAGAGATATAATTGAACACAAGCTTCAGGTGAACCCCTTAGCAAGACCCAGGAAGCAGAAGTTCTGCAAGATGTCAGATGAAAAAGCAGCAGTAACAAAAGCGGAGGTAGATAGGCCATTGGATGAATGGTTTATATGTGAGGTCCTATACCCAAGTTGGTTAGCGAATGTTGTAATGGTCAAGAAAAATGGTGGCAAATGATGAATGTGCACATATTTTACCGACCTCAACAAGTATTGTCCCAAAGATGATTTCCCACTATCGAGGATAGACAAGATGATGGACTCTACATTAGGATGTGAAAAAATGGCAATGTTAGACTGTTTCTTTGGGTACCACCAAATATGGCTCCGTAAAGAGGATGAGGAGAAGACAAATTTTATTACACCTTTTGGAACCTATTGTTAACTCAGGATGCTCGAGGGTCTTAAAAATGCCAGGCCTACATTTTGTAGGATGATGAAGGTCATCCTCAAAGATCAGACATAGAGAAATGTTGATGACATCGTGGTGGCAAGCAGGAAAAAAGCAACTCAGAGACAAGATTTAGCAGAGACCTTCACTAATATGTGTAGAGCACAACTAAAGCTTAACCCAGAAAAATGTGTGTTTGGCGTGCGAAGAGGCAGGGTCCTAGGTTGTTTGGTGTCAGTAAAAGGAATCAAAGCTAATCCAGACAAAATCAATGCCATAGTGCACATAAAGCCTCTGCAGTCCAGAGAGGAGGTACAGAGACTGATAGGCAAAATGAAGATTACCATTCTTCAAAGTACTCAGAGGCTCCAACAGTTTTGAATGAGGGACAGAACAGCAAGAAGCTTTCGATGCTCTCAAAGATCATATACAAAAGTTGCCCACTCTTGCAAGCCCACAACCAGATTAGTCACTCATTTTGCATGTCTCCGCAACGCATACAAGAGTTAGCAGAGCCCTGGTACAAGAAAGAGAAATATCCAAGAAGGCAGAAAGTTATCACATCAAGTTCCAATATATTTTGTTTCCCAAGCTCTCACTGGCTCTAAGAAATACTACTCGGAAATGGAAAAGATATGCTATGCTATGCTGTAGTCATGAGCACAAGAAAGCTCCGACACTATTTAGAACCACATAGAGTCAGAGTCCTAAAAAATCAGCCGTTGAACAACATTTTTGAAAACTGAGATTGCTCAGGCAGAATTGGAAAGTGGGCCATGAAATTATGGGAACATGTTGTAGATTTTGAGAAGTGAAGTGAAATGAAATTGGAAGTGCTAGCAGATTTTATCTCAGACTGGATGGAGCCTTCGAGTTACACCGAGGGTATAGTGATTGACACACCATGGCAAGTACATTGTGACAGTGATTGACACACCATGGCAAGTACATTGTGATGGAACCAGGGGGTCTCCGGAGTGGGAGCGGCAGCGATACTGATGTCACCTTCAGACATCAAGTTATGATACGCAGTGTGACTATAGTTCACAGCAGAGACAGACATGTGCAACAACAATATAGCTGAGTATGAAGCAGTACTGCTTGGCCTCCACAAGCTGCGAGCAATGCGAGTTCAGTACTGCACGCTGAAAATAGACTCCAAAGTGATAGCGAGTCAAATTGAGAAGGAATACATGGCAAGAGATGAAACTCTAGAAAGATACCTATCTGTCATTCGAAGGTTGGAGAATCATTTCAAAGGATTCACAGTCGAACATATCAAAAGAACAAAAAACATAGAAACAGATGAGCTGGCCAAGACTGCCGCCAGGAAAGCGGTACTACCACCGGACGTATTTTTCCAGGTTATTGAAGACCCCTCCATAAATATCATATAAGCAGAAGACTCGCGAGCAAAAATCATGGCATACCTTCATCATTACCATGAGCCTGATAGTAACACAGAGTCAATCAGAATCCAGGAATGAGATAAAGCATACCAAATCATCGGGGATGAGTTATATAAGACATCAGTCACAGGGCCACAACTTAGCTGTTTGAGCAGAGATGAGCGTAAAGAGTTGCCAGCGCAGGTACATTTGGGCGTGTGCGGAGGTCATATAGGAGCAAGAGCTCTCATGACAAAAGTGTTCAGGCAGGGTTTTTATTGGCCTTCCATAATCGATGATGCATCAAAGCTTGTCACAACTTCCCAGGCATGTAAAAAGTTCTTGCCAAATACAAAAGCACTATCTCAACCATCGTAGCTCATCAAACCATCGTGGCCATTGCAGAGATGGGGCATCGACATTGTGGGGCCATTGACAATTGCACAGGGAAATTACAAGTATGTAGTAGTGACAGTACAATATTTCACCAAATAGATAGATGTGAAGCCTCTAGTCAACATCACAGCAACGAGGCTCAGAAGATTCTTTTGACAGAATATATTATGTCATTTCGGAGTGCCTACAAAGATAACAGTCGACAACGCCAAGCAGTTTGATTATCACATATTCAAGGATTTTTGCCACCAGATGAGGGTCGAAGCAGCTTTCACATCGGCATATCACCCTCAGTCTAACGGAGCAGTGGAAAAAGCAAATGCACTAATACTCACAGCCATAAAAAAGATACTAGAGAATCAGCTGAAAGGCAAGTGGGCAGAGGAACTGGTGAGATCAGTGTGGAGCCACAACACTTCCGTCTGCAGAGCGATGAGATCCACTCCTTCCAAGTTGTTGTATGGGGAGGAGATTATAACTCAAGAGGAAATCAAGTTTCGCAGTGCCAAAACAAGGGCGGAGACCACATACAGTCCCACCGAAGCCGAATCTAAAGACTTACTAGAGCCTGAACGCATGAAAGTAGTCGAGAACTTACAATCTTATCAGAATGTAACAAGAGTATGGAGAGACAAGAAAGTAAAGCAAAAGCACATCGAAGCTGGAGACCTGGTATTGGTGTGAAGCCCGCATACGAAAGCTTCTGGAAAGCTGCAACCCAAATGGAGTGAACCTTTTGTAGTGACAAAAAAACAAGACCAGGATCCTTTCACTTGGCTGACAATGAAGGCAGGGTGTTGGAAAACTCCTAGAACACCGACAACCTTTGTCGTTTCTACATTTAGCTAACCTTGTAAATTGTGACGCTCTATAATCTATAAACAGGCCATCGTGAAAGTTTTACATTTTTGTAAATCAGGCACGTACTCTTTTCCTCACAGGGGAAGCCTGCAAGGGTGTGAGGTTTTTAACAAGATGGAGCTATTGTACCTCAAAGCATTAATATAAGCTTTGATTAACCAAAAACATTATTGAGTCACATGCTGGTTGAAATATCTAACAAGGTTAGATTAGCATTCGACAAGTTGAAGGCCTAGAAACGAAAGCCGTGGCAGGTCGAGTTCAACGCTCGTCCACTGGCTCTGCAAAAATAGTTTAAAAAGAAAACAAAGCCCCCAAAAGGCTGGGGGATAAATCAAAATCGCGTAAGCATAAACGAGATTGTTCCAAAAGGAACGAAGCCCCCAAAAGGCTAAGGGATAAATCAAAATCGCAGAAGTGTAAATGACATTGTTCCAGAAGGAACAAAACCCCCAAAAGGATAGGGGCTAAACCAAAATCGTGGAAGCGTAAATGAGATTGTTCCGGAAGGAACGAAGCCCCCAAAAGGCTAGGCGCTAAATCAAAATTGTGGAAGGACAAACAAGATTGCTCTGGAAGGAATAAAGCCCCCAAAAGGATAGGAGTTAAGTCAAAATTGTGGAAGCATAAATGAGGGCCTCCCGGAAAGAATGAAGCCCCCAAAAAGGTTAAGGCTAAACGAAATTGCGAAAGTGTAGCACAAGTTGTTCCGGATGAAACGCCAGGGGCTCCACAAAGTCGCGAGGACCGAAAATCAGCTTCATCAACGAAGCAAGCAAAACGCAATGTCTCAGAACATATTCACATGTGGCACATCACCGAAAGTTTCTCGCTTGAAGGCGGCACATCAATTTACATCGAATGGAAAGACAAGCGCTCGAATGCGGGCGGAAATCCTGCTCGAAGGTGGCAAACACAAACACGCACAACGGAAGTAAAAGCAAAACAAAACACAAACACGCGCATGAAGGCTCACAACACAGCACAAATGAGACAAAGCTCGAGACCATTACATTACAAGCATAAAATATAAAATGTTTTTCTTGTTTACACGGTTAGAAGGACCAACGAGACCTTCTTCGACAAAGCGAGGGTACATAATTTCCCATTCAGATCGGTTGAAATTAGCAGCGGAAAGCACACCATCACGGGGAGAGGGAGCTGCAAGATCATGCTCAACATTAATCTTCACCCTCTTAGACCTCCCGCGTGGAGCACCAGCACCCCCAGGTTCTCACCGGTGGGAACATCGCGACGACGTCACCCGTGAGCGAGATCGCTGGGTAGACAATCCCCAGCGTGATACTCTCGATCACCACACGGAGCACTGACTATTGAAGCGTGGGAGCTAGAAGCATCTGCGGTCAAGGCAATGTAAACACCCATAGTCATATCATTAGCTTCGGGCCAATATTTGAACAAATCGCAGCCAGAAGTCAAGGAGGGTTCTGAGAGTTGAGAAGGAGTACCATAAACTGGACTTAGAGACAACAATTCTAATGCTTCCTTAGTATCACTAGATAGAGTCACCACGTCAGTCTCGATCGGCACAACAAAACAATGCGGTAGTGAAGCCTGCGCAGGCCTCACTGGATGCGAAGCCTGTGCAGGGCAAATAAAAATTGACCAAACGAACAAAATATTCTTTTGAACAGTCTGTTACATTATGTTGTAACACACACATCTATTTTCACACCTCCACCCCCTCTTCTCGATCAACATCGCCAGAAGTCTCATTGGGGACATCGCCTGCAATGCCGAGATCATCGAAGCACACTGTTTCTCATTCGCGATCTCAACATCAATAGCTTTCTCGGGATAATCTTCGGAGATAGTTTCGACGGGCGCGTCCATGGTCATTTCCTTTTCTTTCAGCGAAGTCTAAAAAGAGAAGCAGCAGTCAGAATCAATAAATCAAAACAAGACAAATTACATGCAAACGAGCACCTTTTCGTGTGTAGTATGAATAGCAGCCATCACATAATCATAGTTGAAGGAGGACCATCATTTATTCGACACCGCCCGTGTGGCCCTTCGCACATCACATTCAGCAGGCAAGATATCCGCACCACTCTCAGCGACCACACTCTCAAGAGCATCGAGGTCGACAGAATCCCCAACCATCATGAGAGCACCCTCGACCGTAGCAGTAACAAAGTTCCCATTTATGCCACCAAACATATCTAGGAGACCTGATAACTCTGTGGACAGCTAGGGAAGGTAATCCGCAGCCGAGGGCTCACCCTCGGGCATTGGCGAGCACAAACCTCTAATGGTCTGAGGGTTACGCACATACAGGGCACGTAGCTCCACCAAGTCCCAAATAAGTCCACCCTCAAAATCCCTTAATCGCTTCTCGCCGATGGCATCTACATCGACATTGTGAGCTTCGGCAGCCTGAACCCTCGCCTCCAGATCAGCAGTTCTCCTCTGGGCATTAGAACGAGCCTCCACAAGCTCGGCCTTTAAATCTTCACAACGATAATGGAAGTCATTACTCTCAGCTAGGAGGCTCTTGTTGCCCTCCAGCAACAAGTTGTAATCATCAACTCCATTATCCACAACTCGTTGTAGCGTGCCAATCATCTTAGTGGACTCAGCTGTAGCAACTTTCAATTGAGAGTTCTTCACCTCGAGCTCCGCAATGCATTCGCGAAGCGACGCTCCGCTATCCTCAGCGATGATAGTTTTGGCAACTTTAGTCAATTTAACAGCCTAGTACAAAAACAAGGAAACACTAAAGACCTAGCAACAAGTAACCAAATAAGGCATCACAAACATAGCAGAACTTACATCCTGCAAGCACTCAACCAATAAACCGCAAACAGCATCACGGTTAACGGTCCATGCATGCCCCGACACTAGCGCAATGTCCAGCACACTAGTGTCACGAGGGGTAGTGATCTCAATGTTAGCCAGAGGCTCTTGCGATGAGGGGGATTTGGTGGCATGAACTTCCTCACACCCTGACTCTTTAGCGATAACATAGGCAGAAGCACCCGCCAGTTGAAACTCAGCGGCTGCAAAAACAAAAGTCAAATATAGCGAACATAAAACAAACGAATAGAATGCCCCCGCACAAACGTACTTTTCATGGGAGCGACATCAGAAGACTTCCGGGTGTCTTCAAAGGCAATTTCTGAGGACGCTTTCAACGGGGCACACACATAGGCATGGCCGCCTCATTTTCAGAAGCAGATGAAGCAGACCCAAACAGATGCGGGGCAAGGACGTTTTCCCCTTGTGGATCCCACCCTTGGCAGCGGAGGCTTTATCAGTGAGGCTAAGTCCCGAGCTCCCCAAACTGAACTTCTTGCTCGGTTTCAGAGCCTTAGCCAGTGCCAATTCATGGGCGGAGATCTGATCCCCCGAATGGGATGACCCTTTTGCGCGCCTCCATTTTTTTACCAGTTTCTGGTGTAGGCGGCACCGCAGCCAGCAATGGAATAGCAGACTTTTGCTTATGGACAATGGGCTCCGGGCAAGGCCAGCAGAGCATGCCAGCCAACACAAACACTCGATTCAATTGCCCATGCCAAAGGCCCTTGTAAGTGTTATGCTCAGTAATATTATAATTGCTCACAAGCAAACTTGCGCCATTCATGATTCGTGCCTTGAAAGCCACCCCTAGCTATTGCACCTCAATAACAAGAGTAACTTGAGGCATCGGCACCACAACCTTCGGCAAGGGGGTCTCTTTCATCTCCACCGTGAAACCAAATTTCTCGCTAAGTGGCCATAGGCCGCAGGCAAGGAACTATTGAACAGCATCACGGCCCCCAATGATCAAGGCAGCCTCGGTAAAAGCTGCAACATTGGCATCTTTAGGACCACATTCAAATGTGACATTCATCTAATAGTTTAATGGAATAATAGTACAGCTCAGCGGGAAGTTTCTCTTGCCCTGGACATCAGCTGTTTGCTCCATCGGTACTCGGCAATAGAACCAGTTGCCATCCCACCCACTCGTCCACTTATTCTGCACAGCAGGGGTAAGCCTCCACCGACTCCGAAAATGACTAGGGTGAAAAGTGATGCAGCCAAATTGAGCGGCGTGAGTAATCTCGGACCCCACAAGTTGAATCTTCTTATTATGGTAGTGTAACTCGTAGTGCTGAGTGAAGACATCTGCAGTAGGACGGCCCCCACAAGAAGTAACAGCCGAGTAAACATACTGATCTGGACGATAGCATTCAGCATCAGTTGATGCAGTTGCACCCAGAACTTACACAAGATGTCCAAAAGAACCGAATGTGGGGGCATGTGAAGCCCAGCACTAAAGAAATCCTCGAACATGATAGCTTCATCCGCCCGAGGCTCAGGCATAGACTCCGCACCAGGAGGTCGGCCATATCCCATGGGAAAATAGTGACCATGGTTTCCGAGGGACCCGAGGTGGGTTTTCATCACAGTGGACTGCCCAAAATCGTAAGTGATACCAGCCAAAGCAGCAGCAGCAGCAGCAACCTTTAGACGTGTAGAGCTGTCGGAGCTAGTCTCGCTATCCTTAGAATCTCCAGACTGACTTTCGTGGTCAGACACAGCATCACACGATGACGAAGCCTCTACTGAGGTGACCATCTGCTAACCCCCTAGGGATTCTTCCAGCTGCTCAGTCGAGGTCTCCATCTGCTCCACAGAAGCTTCAAGAGCCTCATCTGAAGCCATCGGACCAAACTTGGGTGAGACAACGGGAGATCACAGGCATGTAGTAAACTTGATGTGAACCATACACGAGCAGAGGACACACAGCGAAAGCGGTAGTTAAATGAAAGCAGAAAGTGAAAGCCTGAAGCAAATATAGGAAGAGGTAAACGACCATGGGTCCCAACACTATTTATAAGCGAGGTGAAAACAGGAATTAAGGAAACAGTAGCGATCCAATCTGCTTCGCGCGCTGGTTACATCACCCGGTGATACATCGGTAAAAAGCGAAAAGGCTATATAGGCCAAGAAACAATGGTGGCCCAGGTCGGAAAAAAGGAAGCCTTCATCAAACCAAAAAGTAAAAGGATCGCAAGACCGCCGAAGGTCAGCCTCTGCCAATCAGGCGGTCGAAGGCAGGGGTGATGCTTTTCGGTTCAGAAAACGTGCGAGCAAAAATTTAATACCACATCGCTAATTCAAAGAGCGGCACACGGACTTAAAACCAAAAGCGCCACAACCTCGGTGAGATCATGTACGTGCGTCCGGGAGCGGTAATACCCCTCGCACAAATCAGGGGTATTACTCCTGTCGGCCATCCCACACTATGTTGCATAATCTTTTGCATACATGCAATGAAAGTAGGACACTTTTGTCAAACCAAAAATCCAAAAACTGTAAGACTGTCGAGAGTCCACCTTCGCCAGTCAGATGGTCGCATATTCGACTTATCAGGGTTGAACCTCGCCTCAGAGGGGCTACTGTTGGGGGCGAGCCTTCGCGTCATCACAGAGTGTACCCGCAGTGACCCCTGCCGGTCGTGTTCTCGAATTCCAAACATATTTGATTATGCAAAGGATATGGTTGTCATGATTTGTAGGGAGCTGAAGGTCCCCGCGTCCTCCATGCGAAGGCTAGGAGGTGTCGCGCTAACCATCAGTCGGAGGTTCTCGGGCCCGCACGGCACTCGGCAGCTCGTCATTGACCTGTCAACAACGGTGCTCTAATGTAATAGTCTAGATTACCTTTTAACCGTGTACTGTATTAGAGGGGTAGGTAGTTAGGGGATTTTAAGGTATTACAATAAGACTGTTAAACTCTCATTATAAATAAACCTACACAGACTCTTTGCCCAGTGCACGAATTGATTGACAGAAAACTATGTGCCACTGGCTGTTGTCGTTCTCACCGCTTTTATACCACACTCATTAATGCTCGACGGCCGACCCAAGAAAGAGAGCTCCTACCGCGTTGAGCTATTATGATGGAGGGCGACAGTTGACCTACCTGTACGTGCGCCCTCATCAGACGACGGTCGACAGCATAAACGTTAGCGGCTTAGCGCATATAGGTAAGATCGAACGAAATTTACCAAAGTAGACACGGTTAGGATATTAATAAACTGTGTACTAACCCATTTGTGTTAGGCGAGACCAACAAATTAAATTCAACACCTGTATAGACATGTGTAAGTAATAATAAACACTGTATGTTTAAATGGTTGTGCGTCGTGTTTAGTGCACAAATTAGTTAAGATCAGCGTGAAGCCACTCAACTTACAGTAAAACGGCCCAAAAATGGAAACGACCTTATTAGCTTGAGAAGCCCAAAACACTCCAGAATCATACTAACGCTCCGTGGTCCGTGCTCCCACAGTTCTAAGCACTGGACGCAAAGTTGTCGGTGAGCGTTGTATGTGACTTGGCTTTCTCCCTCCCTACAGATTATTACAGCGCCACCATTGGCGGCAAAGCGCAGGAAGCACAGAAAGAAGCGAACGGTTCAGGATGGTACTCTCCTTATTATGCGATTCTGCC
>VSTD030001320.1:0-13342 GCA_008808055.3 Sporobolus alterniflorus | reverse complement strand
GGGGGGGGGGGGGGGGGTACTCAGGCGGGGCATTTTGCGCTAACCGGAGGGGACGGCAGTGGAGCTCTCAGCGGCTTCAGTGCCGGAGAAGGGGAAAAGGAAAGCGAGGGAGAGCTGGCTCGGTCATGCGCCATGTGGGGCGGGGGGAGAATGGGACCGGGCAGCTGCGTGGAAGTGGCAGAGACGGGCGCTGGTCGGGTGGTGTCCGGCACCGTGCGGGAGCAGGGGAGCGGGGTGGTGCGCGTGCAGGCATGGGCCGACCGGGGAAGGGAGGAGCTGGGACGGGCACGAGAGCAACATTGCCGATTTCGATTTAAAAAGAATTTCCAAACTGAACATGATTTGATTCGATCAAAAATTGACTTTATCTTGATCAAAAATTTTAAATAAAAAATATGAGTTTGTAGGGAATTAAACAAGGAACAACTTTCTCCATTACAACTTTTTCAAATTAGGAACAAAATTTAAATTAAAATTTCAGAGAAGGTTCTAGGATTTGAAATTCGATAGAATTTGATGGATTTTGATTCGAATTTTCAAGGATGGATAAATCTGAACAAGGAGCCCCTGATTGTACTTGGATAGCACACCAACTCATGAAAGGGAGTTTAGAAATTTAAATTTGAGGCAATTGGTTACCTCGATGGGAAAAACCACTCTTGAATTCTTTTTAGTTTTCCTATAATTGATTTAACCACAAAGTTAATGCATGATTAAGATGCTAATGACAAAGATTAGAGAGTTCATAACACAGAGTGTTACAACCCTCTCCCCTTAAAGAAAATCTCATCCCGAGATTGAAATAATGGTAAAAGCGGCGGGGGATGGCATTGGTTACCTCGATGGAAGAAAGTCGGGGTAGTTCGACCATAGAAAGTCTTCATGTTCCCACGTGGATTTATCTTTGGAATAATCATTCCGTTGAACTTTGTAGAACCGAGTAGTCTTGCTATGGGTGATTCGGTCTTGTTGGTCGAGAATCTTGGGGGATATGTCTTATATGTCAAATCCGGTTCCAATGGAATGGTATCTTCATTGACAACATCAGTCGGTGGCTTCAGACATCTTTTGAGTTGGGAGACATGAAACACATTATGCACCCCTGATAGCTTTGATGGTAGCTCCACTTGACAAGACAACGACCCATACTTATCGATGATAGCATACGAGCCAATGTAACGAGGAGCTAGATTTCCTTTGATACCAGAGCGACGTACACTTTTCATTGGGGAAACTCGAAGGTATACATGATCACCCACTTCAAATTCCAAGGGACGACATCTCTTGTCAGCGTAGCTCTTCTGCCGAGATTGGGCGGTTAGAATGTTTGCTTGGATTTGCTTCACTTTCTCTTCTGCCTCTGTCACAATGTCAGGACCAAAGATAACCCTTTCTCCAGACTCAGACCAACTCAATGGTGTGCAGTAGGGTCATCCATAGAGTGCGTAAAAAGATGACATCTTGATGCTCTCTTGATAGCTGTTGTTATATGAGAACTCAGCTACTGAAAGGTGCTTGTCCCATTTCGGACCATCAGTCAGAACACAAGCACGGAGCATATCTTCAATGATTTGATTGGCTCGCTCAATCTGTCCATCAGTCTGGGGGTGATAGGCTGAGCTTCGGATAAGATGGGTGCCCAAACACTCATGCAGTTGCTCCCAAAAGTGAGCAACAAAGATAGATCCTCTGTCAGAAATAATGGTCTTCGGTATGCCATGATAGCGGATGATGTGCGACATATTTAACTCTTCATACTGCCTGGCTCTGTATATAGTGGCTACGGGTATGAAGTGGGCCAACTTAGTCAAGCAGTCCATGATGACCCATATCGAGTTGTACCCCCGCGAGGTGCAGTTGCCACAATGAAGTCCATACAAATGTTTTCCCATTTCCACTCAGGAATGCTCAAGGGTTGTAGATTTTTTACGGGTCTCAAATGATCGGCTTTGACTCTTTGACAGGTGTCACATTCGGACACATACTTTGCAATCTCTCGCTTCATTCGTGTCCACCAGAAATTCTTCAAATCTTGATACATCTTGTTGGTTCCTGAATGAATAGAATACCGTGAGCAATGAGTCTCGTCCATGATCTTGTGGTGAAGCTCGAAGTCCTTTGTAACCACCAGGCAGTTCTTGAACCATAGAACTCCCTTGGCATCTTGTCGGAAGCATTGAGCTTCTCCCAGCTCTAATCTTCAGCAGAGGTGACCCATTCCAACGTCCGTTCTTTTGGTGGCAATGAGGTCTTCTTTGATGGTTGGAATGAGAGCTATGTTGTTCAATCTGCCTTGTGGAACAACTCGGAGACTTGGTTCTTCATGATCACAATATGAAGAGTGAGACTAGACTGTGAGATGGTTGCATCAATGGTTGCGGCTTAGGGCATCTGCAACCACATTTGCCTTTCTTGGATGGTTATGGACTTCCAACTCATAATCTTTGATTAGCTCTAGCCATCTTCATTGCCTCATGTTCAAATCAAGTTGGGTGAAATGATACTCCAAGCTCTTGTGATCAATGTAGATATCCACTAGATTACCCAATAGATAGTGCCTCCAGACTTTCAATGCATGAACGATAGCCAAGAGTTCTAGATCATGGGTAGGGTAGTGCTCTTCATGGCATCAAAGCTGTGGTGAAGCATAAGCAATTACACGACCATCTTGCATTAACACTCCTCCAGTACCCGTGCCGGATGCATCACAATACATATTAAACGGCTTCTCGATGTCGGGTTGAGCCAACACAGGTGCAGTAGTGAGGAGCTGCTTCAAAGTGAGAAAGGCTTCTTTGCATTGCGGGCTCCATTTGAATTTGGCTTCCTTCTCTAAGAGCTTGGTCATTGGCTTGGCGATCTTGGAAAAGTTTGGGATGAATGGGCGATAATATCCCACTAATATGAGGAAGCTACGGATTTGTGTTACCGATCTTGGAGACTTCCAATCATGTACTTCTTGAACCTTACTTGGGTCAATTGCAATACCTTCAGTGGACATGACATGTCCAAGAAATGCAACCTCCTTAAGCCAGAATGCACACTTGCTGAACATGGCATAAAGTTGATGGTCACGAAGTCGTTGCAGAATAACCCAAAGATGTTGCTCATGCTCTTCTTCATTCTTGGAGTAGACTAAGATGTCATCGATGAATACCACGACAAACTTGTCCATCTCTGGCATGAATATGGAGTTCATCAGGTACATGAAATGTGCAGGAGCATTGGTGAGTCCAAACGACATAACTAAATACTCATACAACCCATACCTGGTAGAGAAGGCAGTCTTAGGGACATCTTCTAGACAGATCTTGATTTGATGATAACCCGAACAAAGATCGACCTTGGAGAAGACTTTAGCACCGGCAAGTTGATCAAAAAGAATGTCGATGCGAGGCAGAGGATATTTGTTCTTGATGGTGACAGCATTCAAATGCTGGTAATCAACACATAGTCTCAAAGATTGATCTTTCTTCTTCATGAATAATGTTGGACAACCCCAAGGCGAAGAACTCGGATGCATGAAACCCTTGTCCATCAATTCATTCAATTGTACTTTTAATTCTGCCAACTCCTTGGGTGTCATCCTATATGGGCGTCTAGAGATAGGTGTCGTGCCTGGTTGTAGCTCGATGGTGAACTCCACATCTCGATCTGGCGGCATTCCTGGCAAGTCATCTAGAAAGACATCTGGATACTCACGGGAAACAGGAATATCCTCAAGGCTTGGAGCAGTGAGGTGGTGAAGTGATGACACTATGTCTGGATGCGCTGCAAGTTGTAGAACAGTAATACCATGAACTGGAGAATCCAACCGCACCGTGCGAGCAGTAGTGTCGAGCAGTGCCTTATGATCCCTCATCTAGCTCATTCCCAATATCACATCAATTCCTTGACCATCTAGAACAATTAGGTGAGTCTTGTAAATTTTTCCCACTAGGTTGAGAGGGGCACTCACGGCTAGTTGCTTGGTGAACATGTTTCCTCCTGGAGTGCGAATCATATATGGTGTGCTGAGGCTCTTAACTGCCAGCTTCTGCTTCTGGGTGTAAGCCTTGCTAAACTCATGGGTTGCACCGGAATCGAAAAGGATGATGATCGGGTGGTTGTTGAGCGAGAATGTAACCGCGAGGACATGCCCACCCTTGGGAACATCCTTCATGGTGGTGTAGTTTACTTGGCCAATCTTGACAGCGATAGCTTTCCCAGGGTGGCGGGAATGACCCTGAAGTCGAGGCGCATCAACCTGTCTTGGTGCAGAACATTCCTTGGTGAAATGACCACCCTGACCACTGTTGTAGCAGGTGCGGAGGACCACGCCCATCTTCTATAGTGGTGGGTGGCAACACGGTCGGTGGGGTGCCACAGCTCTAGGTACGATATTCAGATGTGGCGGTGGACAAGTAGCCAACTGATGATGGTGCTGCTGCGGTGGGTGGTGATGTGGAGCACATACCACCCGGTACTTGTGAGGAGCACTGCCAGCTGGGGCCACCAAGGCCTTCTTCTTCTTGCTTTCCTGATGAGCACGGTTGGCGTCATCTGCAATAATGGTGTTGCTCAGAAGTTCCAAGAAGGTCCAATCGGCGTTGAGCGCAAGGCGCTCCTGAAGCTTAGTGGATAAGCCCTTCATGAAATAGTACTTCTTCTTCTCATCAGTATCAACCTGCTCTGGAGCATACTGGGTGAGGTGGTTAAACATCTTGGAGTAGACATACACTGATTGGTTGCCTTGCTGTAGACCCATGAATTCTCGGTGCTTGCTTTTCATAATACATGCCAGAATATGCTGCACACGGAAGGCATCACGGAACTCAGCCCACTGCACTTGGTTAGCAGGACGAGTAGCGGTCAAATTGGCCCACCATGTTCTAGCATCGCCTAGCAGTTGCTGAGCTGCAAACAAGGTCTTCTGGTTCTCTGTACAGTTGAGGAGGTCAAACTTGGACTCAACGGTGTGGAGCCAGTGGTCAGCTTCTAGCGGCTCGCTTGCTTCAGTGAAGGTTGGTGGATGGGTTGCCAGGAATTCCACATAGGAGCTTCGTGCTTGATCTCGAGAATTGCCAACCACCGTGCCGTTGTGGTTGGAATTAGTCACGAGGAGGCGTAGCAACTTGGTCTGCTCATCCCTTGACTCGCGGATTGACGCGATGACTTGAGCCAAGGTTGGCGGAGGCGACGAGTGCTCACCCGGTTGAGCGGTCTCGGCGCCCGCACTTCCATCACGATTGCTCACCATGCTGTCATGCAAATGACTCACCGTTATCGCAAAAATCAAATCTCAATCATAATCCAAACTTAAGCAATGGTAAAGTTGACAACTCGAGAGTAAAGTGCAATAACATCGGATCTGTCCTCACTACACCGCATTTCCAAATTTCCGGTTCTGGTGCCCTTCCAGCCGGAATCTGAACTGGAGTTCAACAGAAAAGATTTAGAGAATCTTCCTATCTCTCCAACGGTTATTAGCACACCTCGATACGATATGCGGTTTGAGACTTATGACTTCTCGAAGTCGGCCGGACTGCTGAAATTCTGGGCTGGTCAAATTTTTTTGATTTGGACTGACGATGATTTCGCAAAACTCTGCTGATTGGATATGGTGCAGAATCAGGAGAATTGTCTAATGTAAAAGTGATAGAGAATTTTGATACCTTTCCATCAAGTATAAATACACCCTCATCCAACTAACGGTTCAGGAGTTATGATCACTTAAAGTTGGGGGAGGTGTCAGTTCTGGACAGATCAAGCTGTCTGGATAATTTGGACTTTAAGCCCAATTCCAAACAAATTCTAGGGGAACCCTGAATACCAAAATCCTAGAGAATTTCGTAACCTTTCTAGCGGTGAGTAAAACTTAGAATTTTGATCTCAGATAAGGAAATTATGTCCGGTTGAAGTTGAGGTAACATTACGAGTTACGGTTTTTTTCCAGTTTGAGTTAACTTCAAGTTTGTTTTCAAAATTCATCTTATTCATGCAAATGCATATGCAACATCATGCAATATGTTGGTTCTATCCATTCCTCACCAAAAGAAACGCTCTGCCAAATATATATGGCATACGTATAGTCGGTAGCAATCGCACTCATCCCCGTAGTCAGTTCTAGCAAAACTAGTTTACGTAATCATGGTTAGCGTACCTGCAGAAGAGCACAATATACATATATGATATACATCACCACTTATCCCCCAAGTAGAGCCCATACATTTAACTTTGCGTGGACAGTGCTGCATACATTACAAAAACGTATTCATTCCCAGGTCTCTACTCGCCCTGGGTACGTGGTCGTGACTCGTCGCATGACGGACGTCAGTCCCTACCGCACGTTAGGGACTGCCTCAAGCAAACCTCGCCTTGAGGCAACAGGGCCAGAATTCACATCACCCGGCATGAGGATACTTACCTTCTTACCGTGGCGTAGGTGCATCGTTACAGGAAGTAAATTGTAGAAAGTAAATATAGAAAGTAAATCCCTGTTAGCTTGCCACCTGTTAAGACTACTATAGTCCTTCTATGGGCATCTAAGCGTATCCTCACCGTGGTATTCGAAATTAGAACCGTACGTGATGTATTATTCCCGTAATGGCTCTGATACTAGCTATGACGTTCCACCCTTAAGCAAGGATGGTCAGTCCTAACCAGGATCATTACATTGTGCCATCACCGAAGTAATCACCGATAATACATCACATACATGATTTAAGCATATGAAATGCTCTAAAAGTTAAACTTTATTACAAATTTAGAGTTTCAAATTCAATTACAGAGTTTTAAGCGGAAGATAGAGAATAAAAACATTTTTGCGGAAGCGAAACAACATCAAGAACAGCTCACGCCGAAAGGGAGAGAGAGACACACCTGCAAAACAACATCAAGGCAAAGCCTGAGCAACTAAAGCTTAGCAAGACTGACCCATCAACATGGCCATAAATAGCCGACTCCTAATATGCAAGGCTTAAATAGGGTAAGCTCTATACTATGCCAAACCCGCGCTAAGAATGGGTCCTTACTTTCAAGTTTTAGCTCTATCAAATTATTACCATTTCTTACTTTCTTGAACCAGCCACATTCAAATCATTATAACTAAAAGTTGCCATTTAAATTAATCAAGCAAGGGTTGCAAACAAGTAATTAAAGTAAAGCACAAGCATGATTCAAATAATAACATTAATCATTAATCTTGTAAATTTCTACTTGATGGCAGCCACGACAAACGGTTACTCATATCCGAGAGTCGCGGCAATTCGAATCGATGTACACCCTGAAGGGGAAAGCAGACCAACACAACACGTACGCTTTCCACGCCAGTCCATGTACGCCCAGCGTATGCTTCCTGCGGGCGGTCCCTGTACGTGACAACCTTTCACAAGTCACCGACAGGGTTAGATGGATACTACTACTCCTGAGAAAAAGTGCTCCTGACTCCACCTCTCAGCTTGGCTGAGTGGCCCACGGGACCCACCTCAATTTCTCCCCCAAGATAGCCATTGAAGCAGTAGGCTTAAACCAAGCACCTGTGGACGGCCGACTACTAGGCTTACCGGGCCCATATCATCGGCATGCGATCGGTACATTCAATATTTGCTCCCGGGTACCAACTCCTCGGTCCCTAACTGACATAGGCATGGGCTACCACAAAGAAAACCTCAGAATAGCCACAACACTCTCTCAGCCCTTTCCTTCTGAGGGTTCCACTGATCCCCCTAAATGGCCCCGCCCGGTCTCCATTTTTATCCAACATTAATATCCAAGGGTAAGTAGGAGTGTTTAAGCACCTATTGCCGACACGTGGTCTTTCAACCACTTTGCGTCTACCAAGACCTATGTCTACGCCTAGCCATTTCTAGTAGCCTGCAACGATTGTAGTAAGGGTAGGCAAGGATAATCAGGAAGGAAGATCTTAATGTGTCTACTGTGCCATCCAATCCCTATAAACCTAATGCACAAGCGTAATATAACATAAAACAAATCTTTAAATTAAAACACAAGGGCATTGGTTAAATGCACTGGGGCTTGCCTTGAGTCACCTAGGTTAGTGTAGTCTTCGACTTGAACTTGCTCTGTCGACACCTCGAGTTCCAGCTCCGCATACACGTGGCCTATTGGAGAAATGAGCCATACATGAGCTACAAACATTATGGTGCAATGCATGGGGTGCAAAGTGCAATGCGAGGCATGATTAAGCACAACTTACCCATACTAATCTCTACAAGCCATCTACTAATTTACCCCTAGCATTTTTAATATTTTAGTAATTTAATTATAACTTAGAAATGTAATAACATGAGGTTTCTACCTCTAATCAAGCCCTCTGATTTTATACAGGTCCTAAATAGTGCAAGGGAGTTCTACGCCAAGAATTAACATTTTTATAATCATAATTTATTTTCTACAATTTCTGTACTGCAGAAATAGAGATTAAATTCTAGAAATTATTCTAAGCAGGCATTAAATATGGAACTTTTTGTATAGGCTACTGACAATGGTATGCACATGCATGCAAAAAATTCAGAACATTCTAAAGTGTAGATATTTGTAAACAAATATTCTTGTATTTGAGTTCTTACAAATTTGTACAATAAATTACTGCATAAAAGTGAGTTTGGTCAAGTCCACTTTGTAGAGTGCTTCAAGAGTATTTACACAAAATTTATTTTGTAATTTTTGGACATTCTTACAAGTTTCTATGAATTTTGGAAGTTTGCACTACTTTCTGAAAATTAAAACAAATGGAAAAATGTTTAAAACCTTGGACACAATACTGGGACGGAACCTGGCCCAGAGCTACAGCACGAGGCATGGAAGCCTGCCACACGAGGCCGGCCTAAAGGTTGGCTGGGCCTCGGCCTGGCGGCTCAGTCCAGCTGCGGAGGTGGCCCGCGTGCCTGCACGTATGCACACGCGTCGAGTGCGCTAATGGCGTGGTCTCGGCGCGTAGCCCACGCGCGGTGGCATGCTCACTGAAGGCCCGGTGGTGGCTAGCTGGTGGCAAGGTGTTGCCGGTGAGCTCATGGGGACCACCGGGAGGGTGCCGAACAACGAGAGCGGAGGCGGGGCTCACCGAGGGTGGCGGTCGACTATGAGGCGGGGTGGCGGCTTGGTGCGGTGGCGCGCGGTGGGGTCCTCGCTGGAGGGAGGGTCGGTGGTGACTCCGGCTAGCTCCTGGAGCTGTGGGGGAGGATATGCGGTCGTTAGGGCTGAGCCACTTCGGAAGAGAAAACGCAGATGCAGAGCTCACCGAGGAGGGAAATGGCGGTGGCGCTTTGGCGCAAATCTGGCGAGGGTGGTGGCACTTCTACGCTCTAGACCGGTGCATGGGCTTTGTGGAGGGGGGAGAAAGGGGGTGCCGGTGAGCTGTGGTGCTGAGTGCGGCCGCGGAATGAAAGGGAGAAGCGGAGGGCATTGGTGGCTTTTGACCGAAGGAAAGAGGGGGAATGGGGGGGATCCGGAATGGGCGGCACCACGTGGAGTAAGGGGGGCCTGGGGGTTCTAGCACCGGTGGGGGCGCACGACTGGCGGGGGTGGGCGGCGGTCATCCAACGCGCTTGCGAGGCAGGGGACAAAGGGGGGGTCCGGTCGGGGCGGGCCGCGGCTGGGCTGTTGCCATGGGTCGGCCCACGTCCACAGTGCTGATTTTGATTTAAAACGAATTTCCAAACTGACATGATTTGATTTGATCAAAAACTGGCTTTATATTGATCAAAAAAATTTCAACTAAAATAGAATTTGTAGGGAATTAAACAAGGAACAAGTTTCTCTATTGCAGCTCTTCAAAATTCAGTCTAGAATTTGAATTAAAAATTAGGGAAGGTTCTAGGTGTTGAATTCAAATGAAATTTGATCAAACTTGATTGAAGTCTTGAGACTTGATGAAGTCTGAACCAGACGCTCCCGATTGTACTTGAATAACACACCAACTCATGAAAGGGAGTTTTGAAATTCAAAATTGGGGAATTTTCCTAACCTTTGCTTCAAGATTCAAATGGGAAAAACTAAATTTGAATTCTTTTCGGTTTACCTTTAATTGATTAACCACAGAGTGAAAGCACGATTAAGATGCTAATGACATAGATTAGGGAGTTCATAACACAGGGTGTTACAACGGTGTCGTGGACTGGTACGCGCATGTGTGGGCCGGGTTGGAGATGTTGTTGTGGCACCGGCGTTGGGCCTGGTGTTATGCTCCTGGCCTCCGGTGAGAGTTTGTGGTCATGCCGTTGGTCGTCGCCGGCAGTCCTAGGAGCGTTTGTGTCTTGGTCGTGCTTGGTTCTTGCGTCGGTGACATTGCATGCTGCAGTCTGGTCCTATCGGTGGTTCTGTTCCTCGTGCTCCCAACAAATGTGCTTGTAGTCATAGTAGTAGTCCTTCTTCACCTTCGAGTTGGTTGTAGTTCACTTTTTAGATGTTCTCACTATCGGCCATGTTGTGCCTCCTTGTATCGTCCGCTATAATGGTCGTTGCCACAACTCTCTTCTATCATAATATGGAACGTGCAATCTTGAAAAAAAATTGAATCGTAGTGTTTTCCTTACACATGCGAGGGGGACGCCGCAGCCACTACAGGAAGACGACAAATCTACAACGGCCCAAATAACTTACGAGGGCCCCTCATAAGTTATTTAACTTACGACGGTCCAAACAACCAGCACTTCTGAGACGATGTTGCAACAAGACAACAATGTAATCTTTTCGTTCCGTTCGTAGCATCAGTGTCATCCATGCATATTGGATAATTTAGTCGATCATGAGCACACCAATGGGGAAATTTGTCATATGACAAAGAATCATGGATTGACCATAGATAGGCAATGTGTAAGTTGAATCAACATTTCATATGACTGTCATATGCACCTACCCCTTATCACAGTTCTTTTATCTCTTCCATCAACGGACGTAAAAATATATTTGTTTGCTTCTTCAGTTACTTAGGACCCGGAATGATAAGGTTAAGGAATATAAAACCTTATTTCAGATATTTATTGGGTGATAGATTGTAAGGCATAATGAAAATTAACCAGCAAGAATATGGGCTGCTGGCCTTGCTGTGAGGTTGGAAACCATCCATAGACAAGTCAAGGCAGACACTTCTTGGGTCCCTTGCAAATTTTGAATCAAAGCGGTCCAGGGCCTCCCAAGCCTCACTATCGATAGGATGCGACATAATATCAGGGTTTTCGCTATCACGTTTTCCTTCATTATGCCACCTCATCTGTTTCACTATTTCTTCGGATAGATACAACCGCTTGAGACTTGAACTGATAAGCATGTAACGAAGCTGTTTTACCACCACTTTTGTGGTAACAGAGGCTCCATCTTCGTTTACCACTTTCATATATCTGGACCTACCGCAATGCATAAATTTGGTATCATCCTTGTGTTCTTTTTAGAACAACATACAGTTCTTTTCACACACATCAATATTCTCATAGTTCATACCAACATTGACAATAATATTCTTTGATTGATACAAGTCTTTCAATATGTTGTGCTTCGCTGAAATGAGATCAATAATCAACTTCATGATATCGTTGTAGCACTGATTTTAGAAGTTGTATTTCGATTTTATCCCCATAAGACACGTCACGACCTGCAGTATGGTCAAATCGGTGCCATCGTGTACTTTCTCATCTGATACGACAAGGAGCAATAGAAATTCTGCACCTTCGATAGTGGGTGCTTATCTCCAGACCCTAGGTCATACCAATGTCTGCTATCATGTCATTCATTTGGTCCTCATCATCACTTCCGCCCGACTCCGCTGGTGCTTGCACCTCTCCATGCTGGTGCCACACTAGGTAGTTCGACATCTATCCGTGCTTAGCAATGTGATCAGACATCTTATACTCGGACAACATCCTTCTATTCCAGCACCTATTCCACGGGCACTTCGCTTCACGACAGTCACCAGCAAAAGCTACATTCACAAAATTCTTTGCTATCTCAAACCATTCGGCAGAGTGTACACCTTTATCATTGAATCTGTTGTACATGAGGGAAACCTGATGTTCACAATAAAGGTGTTTGAGCTCGACGGATGATAAAAGAGTTTCAAGTTCACAAAGGTGTCAAGCCTATAGTGTAAGTTTATTGTTTATGTCTCTTCATCTTCACAGAATAATTGGAGTTATGTGCATCTATCTAATTTAATAGGTACAAAAATGCTACCAATTGTTTCTGACTAACAAGGGGTTAGAAGCAACTTATAGCGATTTTTGTACCTATTAAGTTATATAAACACACATAACTCCAATCATTATAAGGAGATAAGAAGTCTCGAGCCGTAAACTCATTCTGCGCTAGCAAGACGCACATGCTTCCTGTAGTGTAAAGAATTGATCGTCTACCAAACAATATTGTACACATTACAATGAGCATCTGAAAGCAATAAATATGCTTTGGTTTCAAAAGGAGGGACATAAATATCACTACCCTCCACCGTCTTCCTCTTCCATCCTGCCCACTACATACGTGGTCTAGCTTCATCAAATCCCTCTACTATGTCTGGCTTTGCTTGGCTGTCTTATCTCCAAAACCCTACCAACATGCGCCATTGCTGGCAGCCCAAAATACTTTCTATTAACAATAGAAATACATTTTTATCTAAACAAAGAAATAACAACACATTAACAAATCCATGGGAAAATACATGCTCTAGTGCTTCATATAATCCAGTTGCTACGAACATCACTGAGGCACGCCATACACGAAGACGTTTGCTTAATGAAAGACGCCTAATCACAAGAGGTATGTTCTTCTTTGTGATTCTCCTAGACGCCATAGATATTTCCCTAACACTAAAACTTTTGATGTACATTACTAAAATATGAACATTTGGTCAATCATCTTTAGCTTTAAAACAAGTATTTCGAGGTAGCCAATTGCATCATAATCAGTTGCTACAATGCGGTCATTTCTCATAGGGGTTTGTTAACATGCTGAAAGGTAAAACTCAAGAAACTAATACTTAAAATTGAACATTGAGACATTATTCTTACCATGTTTAACTCTTTTTTACAACTAGAATCGTACATTCATAGATCATATTACTGTACACCGGATTATGAATGTCGCAATTGCCATGCTGTTTTTTTTGGCATGGTGAATGCCAAGGGAGTTCACAAGGAGATAGAATAATAGTTTGGCTTGTTTTTTAGTACTTCTATTAGATTTAGACTAACTCTAAAAGACTATCAAAGCATTTGGCCTGTTTTTTAGGTAATTTAAAAAGCTTTCAGTTCATATTGCATAAGTAATGTTGACAAATCCTAAAGCTACCCTGCCTGTCACAGAGTGAGTCACTTTACTCTATCTTTTTTTTAAAAAAATGCATAATTCTTTT
>VSTD030001319.1:0-13343 GCA_008808055.3 Sporobolus alterniflorus | reverse complement strand
CACAACTGACCAAAAAAGAGACTTGGGTATGCGAACCCAAATCTTATAAATCAAATACAATTGAACCCACAAATTAACGAGAACAGCCAAAAGTATAAGAACATGAAAGCGAAGAGTAAAATCACCACGAAAAAAAACTCACCACTAAGAACATGGAGGCTACTGTTCATGAGAATTGACCATGTTAATTACATTTCCCACCTTGATTAGTTTGAACCTTAAGTAATTAAGGTCATCTCACTTAATCATGTCAAGTTTTTGCCATGAACACTCCTATGAGCCAATCTAAGCTTAGAACACCTCCATGTCTTCCCATTAGTTGTATTTGAGTAGTTACTCCCCCTCATCCTTTATGCTTAGTGATAGTTGAACCTTAGGAGTTAATGAACAAAATTGATGAAACTAAAGTGATTAACCATTTTAAATCTCTAAAAGCTTAAGAGCCAAGTTGAGCTACTCCGCCTTGTGGTATCTTCGTAGTTCATCCTTTAAAATTTTGTATGTCATTCCGTTCTAGGTTTGGTTACGACGTCGAGCAAGATGAGTCAAGTCAAGAGCTTTTGGGGGTCAACATTCGTGAAGCTCAAGAAAACTAACTTTCTTCTGTTCTTAAGCAAAGGCAAGCACCCTACATACTCCTTGAATAGGCTTTCGCTTTACAACATCTACTTTATGTTCTTACTTATGCACTTAAGTATAGGAATTGAATAAAACCCTAGTTGCTTAAGAACCCCCTTACTATTCCACCTTATTTACCCCTATGAAAGAAGATAAATGATAGTATCTATGCTTAGTTGTGTAGGCTATCAGTAGAAGACGAGTGGTTGGAATCCGCTCGTGATAGGTCCCCCTTACTTGAGAGGTTCTATATGGTTTAAGTGAATTTATGGAGATGTTGGCAGAATTTGAGACCGAGCGGGTCAATTAGGGGAAAATGAAGAATACTGAATGGGAATGATGAGAGTGGTCTAGATCATAAATTCAAAGCTCCATGGTGGTAGCCCCCGCCTGTGTCGATTAAGGCCCGTGTCGGTTGAGTCTGAATGGACAAGCTTTGATTATGTACTGGTGCATACGGGATTTTTTAGGGTCCTGCAAACTTAGTAGCATCGTGTGTCACCAAGACGGAAGCTATCCTACCATACCTAATGGGTGTACATCGGGATAGTGCATGGGCCATCCACTGATTCACGTCATGGTATCGCGTGGAAGATGTGCACTAGGGTGAGGTGGGCCCTGGTCGTCTCCTCGATCACATCATGAACTGTGGCCACTCGTGGCACCTTCATGACCCGCGTGTGTCGTGTTGTTAAGTTTATACCCTTGCAAGGTTGACTATTGATTTGAATCCCCGCGACACCCTCGAAAATGGGTGATGCTTGCTCACCGCACCTAAACGTAGAATTGTAACTTCACATTATGTTGGATGATAACTTTATGAATGTTGATGACTACTTTGTAGTCATGGCTTATGATAATCATATTGTTGTATTTGATACCTTTGCATGCTCAGATTAGAATGCAAACCTTACTATGTTAATCAACATAAGATGGCAAATAAATTGCTTAATTGTACTTAATAGGTGCTAGTAGGCTTATGAGTCCTTTAACCTTGCTTAAAGCCATTGCATGTCTAGTGGTGGTCTTTTGATCACCGTGGATAAGTCTTGCTGAGCGTAGTCGCTCAAGTTTTGCTTTGTAACTTTTTTTTGTGTAGGGCTCCCCTTCTCTCTCTCTTCTAGCGATGCCAATGACGGCTATCAGTGGGAACTCCAGGTTTCTGTGAACTGGATTATGTATTGTAGCCCATTGCAGGTGTAGAATTGCCGAAGGAGGTCTTCACCTTTAGGGTGAGGTGAATGCCCTTGATCATTGAGTGAAACGCTTTTGCAAATATGTTCTATCTTTTGAAACACCTTCTTCTTCTTAACCTTGTAATTTTTAAACTAAAGTGTAATAACTTAATCTTCAATGGAATGATGGTTTTGAATGCTTTGTATGTGTGTTTGCTGCATTCTCACTTCATCGAGGATCACCCGATCTGGATCCTGGAAGACGGACCCCTCATTTCTGATGTGGTTCTGTCACAAATTTGTTGTGGTAGGCCTTTCCTTTTGCTATGATGGATCATTCATTTGGTTGCAAGATTTTTTTTCACTCCTTGCAAGAGTTCTACTCCTATTTGGATAAAAAAATTATTTCAGCTACTTTCAAATATATGATAATTGACTCAAAACTAATGAACACTTGAGTACAATCATTTTCCCCCTCCTATGATTATATTACTATTGGAGATCTCTAACTATTTTCTTCAAATAAGATAAATTCTGACAGTTTTGCTATGCCAATATCACGGGTCACCTACAAATTAATGAATAGAATTGTGAGAGAAACTTGACATGCCGAAATCATAGTGTTGTTTTGGCTTATTTCACTTTGTAGGTGCAAAAAGTAAGACTTTCATAGTTTTGAGCCTGACATAAATTTTTTTGTTCCTATCAAAAATATGTACTCCCTCATCGACAATTACAAAACAGTGAAATTTGGCATGTCAAAATCAGGGCCAAAGTTTTATCCTAGTTTGACTAAAACATGAAATTGTGCAAAAATAAATGAAACTTCCCTTATCAATAGTTACAAATTGTAAATAGTCAAACATCAGGTTTTCTAAAAAAATAGTGAAACAACAGTCAAATGTAACCAACCGAGAATTGTAAATTTTGGCATGGACCACATGGTTCTCATGGACATCAAATTAAATCACATAGGTACAAGAGGCTTAACTATGATTTGAGCACTCAAATACAAATGTCAAAAATAGCTGTTAATATGCAGGCCAGGGCCTTTGTTAGCCAAGCAATGCCACGGGCTTGACTAAGTCAGATCACAGGGCAAACATATGTAATCTCCTTAATTCAATCATGCTCTTGTACTAAATTACCATTGATCAGTGGCCGCGCATTTTCCAAAAGTAGCAGATAAAGATTGTGTGTGATCCGTGGCCGCACATTTTCAAAAGGAGGAGCAGGCGTGTCGAGTGGATCTCGGTCTCCTAGCATGCGCCCAAGTAAGACCGGCATGGGATGATTAGTATGTTAAACTCTTTCTTAGTAGGCCAAAAGAACACTCAACATCTTTCCTCAATGGTGCATACTTTCGTTAGAAGAGTATCTGCTTGTCTTATTGTGGAAGAGACATGCCCTTGATAAACACCGAACACAGATATAGCGTTGGCACCGGATCTACGTACATGGACCACAAGAAGGCGCCGACATTGCCAACCTCCGCACCGCCTCCCCATGGAATCTCCGATGGCAAGCGTTCTCCCCGGTCGAGCCAGCCTCTCACGGCCAAGCCACATCATCGGGCCTTCATCGTACTGGCTCCCAGGCTCCCAGAGGGGGCTCCCATACCAGACCAACGCACGGTGTCTCCTGGCAGCTCCTTGATGAGGTGGTCCATCCTAGCGACGTGGTGCCTGGCAAACTCGCCCAATTGCCTCCTGGCCCCAATTTCACCACCGTCGTCACCAAGGTCTTGCCTCCACATGGCTCGCTGCCCAGCCAAGACTCGCTCGACGTCACACTTGCTGTCGGTGGTGTTCTTCCTCTGTGGCACACTCATGGCTCTTTCTCCACAACCGCCACCAAGGCTCCTCCATGCGCCACATCGAGGATCTGCAAGCTGGTCAAGCCCACCTTCCATCGCCTTTGACCTTCTCCAAGTCGGCCTGCCTTCCCTCACCACTACGGAACCAAGTGCCAACGACATCTTACGCCACCGTATGGGACACCTGGAGGAGTAGTTCAATGCTTCCACTTAGCTATGGGATCGCCAGGGATGACCAGAGCCCCACCCGGCTGCCAGTGTTCAATTGGACCCAACCCCGATGCCGTCGACGGCCAACTATGCTACCAGTGTAAGCTTTTCTCTCCCCAATTTCTTCTCTACCTCTTGATTTCACTATTTTCTTATGGATGCTACTTGGTTGAGGTGAATGTTGATCACTAATTATTGTGAATGGTGTTTTACTTTGATTGCAGTGTAATGCTATATGCGTAGTTGTATTTTGTGTAGTGTATTGTTTATGTTGCGAGGACAAGTCCATGGAATTGCATGATGTTTAATTATACACATGCTTTGTGCTAGTTACCTATTGGGAGTTGGTCTTTAGTAGCTACTGCAAGGTTATGCTTTGTTTTCAGTTAGTTACAAAGCTTCAGTCTTTTAGGTGTCATATATGTTTATGAATGAGACATCACAAGGAAAAATTGTGAAATGAAACTGCAGATTCCAAATTTTAACCAACGCTTCCATGTTACTTTGAATCTGGTAACTTTTAATGTAGTGTAATCTGATGGCAACCTAGGGTCTATTTGTTCCTTAACCCCAAATGTACAACACATAATCCTCGTGTTTGTGCTTATTATCCTGGAAAGTGCGATCACTGTAGATGTATTTCTAAACAGAAACTAGAAAGAGGTAAGGAGCTCTTCAGCTATGAACTGTAACAATTGTAGCAATTCATGTCATTTTCCTTATTTCTGATGTTTGATAAGTTCCAAATTAAACCTCTAGGATTCCCCCCCCTCCCCTTACCCATCGGGCAAGTTTGATGAATTCAAGGATTTTCTCAAGTCAAATAATGAGATATGTGAATGGGTAGTTTTAGTAATAAGGGATGTATGAAAATATGAGGCAGCTACTAGTAGAGCAGAGAAGAAAAAGTTTGGACAAACACTGAGCAATTGCAAATGACAAGGAAACCCATCAGCTGGTTCAGTTGGTTCAGTTTTGTCTGATCCATAGTTGAAGTTCATGTTAAACTGAAAATGATTGATATGAAGTTCTGTCTTATTTCAAGTTCTGTTGGTTCAGTTTTGTCTGTTGCATATTTGAAGTTCATGTTAAACTGAAAATGATTGTCTGCTGGTTCAATTATGTATTATTTGAAATTATGTCTTCTTTTAGGCCTATGCAACATATACTAAACACTTGTTGACTTTTTGTAGGATGCAATTTGTTTGCAGGGATTCTTGAATTTGATGACACAAGATGTCGATCCTGATTTAGAAGTGCTCACACAAGTGTCCACTCTGTGTAGTGGCAGCAGAGGATCAAAGCAGGGCTGCAACTACAACCATGATGAGGACATCCAACTATGTGTGTCTTGGATGAACGTATCCAATGACTCTATAGCTGGGAATGATCAGGCATGCAAAACCTATTGGACAAAGATTGCTAATCATTATAATGAGAATAAGACCTCTGACACTGAAAAGAATGCCAGTTCTGTTGAACACAAATGGGGAGTCATACAAAAAGAGTGTATGAAGTTCCAATGCTACTATGAGCAAGTTGAACGACACAATCAAAGTGGCATTCCTTCCAAAGAACATGTATGTTGAGCCCTTCTTTCTCTCTTATTCAAATGGTAATCTTTTAATTGAAGTATATCTTATCATGGCACTTGATCTTTGTTGCAGATGGTAGAAGCCCAAGCAAAATAGTGTCTGTTGTTCAAATGGTAATCTTTTAATTGAAGTATATCTTATCATGGCACTAGGATGTTGAAGACACTCTTCTTGCAGATAGTGTATGTTGTTCAGTCTCATGATGAGTACTTCCACCAGAAGCCCAATGCAGCTGGTGTTCTTGGTGCCTCTCCCATTCAAAAAGTAGTTGGTGCCTTCCGTATGCTTGCGTATGGCATCTCTGCAGATTTCTTGGACGATTATGTCAGAATGGGAGAGATCACAATAATAGAATCATTGAAGAATTTTGTGAAAGCTGTCATTGACTTATTTGGTGACAAGTACTTGATGGCTCCCAATGCTTAGGACACTGCCAAAACATGATTTTCTGCTCTTGATCCCAAAGTGGGCATTCCTTTCAATGAACATGTATGTTGAGCCCTTCTTTCTCTCTTGTTCAAATGGTAATCTTTTAATTGAAGTATATCTTATCATGGCACTTGGTCTTTGTTGCATATGGTAGAAGCCTAAGCAAGATACTCTACATTACAAGTACTACAAAGGGCAAGGCATTTCAATTTGTTCATTGGTGGCTTAAGGTGAGGCATTGAGAGAAATTCATATCACCGCACAAGGCCACGAAGCAAACAAAGAGGCCAAGCAGGTCATTGACACCATCTGAAGGAGACAAAGGAGAACATGACCCTACACCTGACACTTTTGGCCCTTCTGCCAAGCGAGATCGACCTCTGCAACTTCATACAAATGAAGACCGAGGAAATCTACAGAGATGTCATATGCAAGCATACGGAAGGCACCAACTACTTTTTGAATGTGAGAGATGCCAAGAACAACAACTACATTGGGCTTCTGACGGAAGTACTCATCATGAGACTGAACAACAGACAATATCTACAAGAAGAGCGCCTTCGGCATCCGAAACCTCCTTCTGAAATGTTTTTCATTGTATACACACCTATTTGAGAAGTAGTCGAGGTGAATCCAATCATGGCCTCCTAAAATGTCTCTCGAGATGTTATGGCGACCCGGCAATGATCCACGAAACTTCTTCTAGCGCTTCTTTCTCTTCAACTTCTCAATAATAGCACCAACGAAGAATAGGTCATCATCATCAGATTCCACCTCTTCATCCCACCATCATTGAAGAAAGTTGCTCTGGAACCTGGACATCTGCCATACCAACAAAATTCAACATTTTCAGTTAAACAGAAAGAACATCTGCATATTCTATCCTGGTAATATTGTCACAAGTAGTATTCAGTTTCCAGAAAACAAAAGCTGCTAATTTGTTTTCATTCACATGAGATCTGAGAGTCATACAAACAAGTAGAATTGTATAGTTGCTTGATTTTATTCATGGATGTCAGTGTGTGAAACAAATTTGGTTCAAGAACACTAGAGTTATTTGATTGATTTGCTCTGTAGCAAGTGGGTTAAAAAATTCATCCTTTTTCCATTGACATGAGACCTGAGTCATACAAACAAGTTTGCTCCATAATAAGAACAATGCACTCAGGTTGGAACAGAAATTCACCGATGTCCTCGTGGGGCTACCGTCGTCGCCGACGTCCTGGTGAGGGCCATGTGGAGGAGGGGCACTACTGGTGGTGGCATCCTGGAAGAGCGAGCGAGGTAGCAAGCCGGGAGAAGGAGATTCTTGGAGAGACAGGTCGTCAGTGGGAGGACATCGTTCTTGGTGACACAGAGCACCGGTGGGGTAAGGCGTGGCTAGCCGGAGAAGAGACACCATCGACCGGGGAGGTCGTACAATGAAGGGTTGCCGACTCTTCTTGGCCGGCGTAGGTGCAGTAGGACGGAGAGGCCGCCCCTCGCCAGAGATGTTGCGAGGCTGCGGCGCTTTGCCATGACGCGGCGGTGAGCTTGTCCAGCTTGGTCATGAGTTCTTCAGAGGAGTACACTCATCCATGTACTATCATTTTCTGGCAGCAGGCGGCGCGCGATATGTACTCTGGTGGGTGTCCATTGATGGCGGTGGCGTCTCTGTCGCACGAGATGAGATGGCGAGAGGAGACGAGATGGCGGTGTCAGTTCCATCTTTGTTGCTCAACGTAGATGGCTGAGGCGGGCGCTGTTGGTGTTTCTTAGTCACAGAATAATCTGTAAGCATACAGATGCCAATTGTAGCCTTCACCCAAGAGTATTCCAGGGTATCGAATCCATAGAGAAGCAATAATTCTATCATATCTATAGAATAGAATAAGGATAAATGTAGCAAATATTACTAAACTTAGTAGGGGTTACTTTATGGAAAGATAACGAACACACACATGGAGGAATCACAACTCTAAAGAATGAGTTAAGGGTTCACCTAATCTAGGTAAGACTGAGACAACTAATATGTAAATGTGTGAAATGCATATACGTACCTTAGACTTCGGAACTGTCTTGAAAGATAGACTTAGGCCGCCTGATCAACCTATAGCACAGTAAGGAATCCACACAAGGGGCTATAGCGAAGCCAGGTAGGGAGGGACCCACCGTACCGGTCCAGCTGCGTGGTGGATTATTAAGCCCTAACAGGACTCACTCCTGTGGGTACCACAAACAATCCGTATGGCTGAGGGCGCCACGTGCATAGATAATGCCCCCGACACCTCATCGATGGCTATGTCTAAGACCTTTCGTTGTCGTATGTCATAGGGAAAAGACCTCTGGGGAGTTTGTACAGTCGCCACACCGGGTCCCACTGCATAGATGATCCTCCAGATACGGGACCGTATATACAACAAGACAATATCCAGTTCTACCATACGATATGTAAATGCACAAATAACATAAGAGAAATGATTGGATAACTTACTATGATGGGGAAATTACTCAAATCCGAGGCATGAAAGTAGAGTGATCCCGATAGGGCGGGACTCCTACGTCACCCAAGGTACTCGAGCAGAGACTCTCTATCGGAATTCGTAGGATTCCGACAGTTTCCGCACTCGAGCAAAATAGAGCCGAGAAACTCTGTCGGACCCCGTAGGATTCCGGTAGAGCTTCCGCGCTTGAGCTACGAGGAGGGCTCCCGATAGGCCGGGAGGCCCTCCGGCCCTCAGAGTCTTGCCACTCTTCTGACAAGGCTACACATAGCTACTACACTAAGAATGGGAGCTTTGCAAGTGAAATCTCCAAAATATGGTATGTGTTCTAATTTCCACCGGTAGATGGGTATTTATAGGGGTCCAAAGAGGAGTTACTGACTTGGTTAAGTTAGTAACTCACCAAGCCGGCTGGCCGACCATGTGGTTTGGCCTCCACCGACTTTCTCTACCGTCTTGGCCTTCTCCTTCTTGTGTAGACACGTGTGCACGAAGCCGTGGTCCAAACCAACATAAAACCTGGCCGGCCGGCCACCTCCTGGGCCCACTGGTCAGTGCCTTTACACACTGCCTCCTCGTGTCAGGTACATCCCCGAGGTGACACTTATTTTAGTGGAATTCTAAATTTCCTTATAATTTTTTGAAATGCTCCAATTTAGCATCTATATTTCTGAAATCAAATAAACACTAAAATCGTGGAACTAGTTTAGTAGACAAGGTGAATACACGGTTATTTTATACATTTACTCGACATGTTGGCACATGAAATTGACATTTTATGAGCACCAACAGGCGCAGTGGGGCACAGGCGAGGTGGCCATGGCGGCGCCGATTTCATCTTCGACGTAGATGGCTGAGGAAGGCATGGGTGAGACGAGATGGCGGTGCCGGTTCCATCTTTATGCTCGACACAGATGGCCGAGGCGGGCGCCGCGGCACCAGGGCGAGCGCGGTAGGGTGCAGGCGAGGTGGCCGTGGCAACACAAGGGTGATTGGGGTGGCCACAGATCTGACAGGTGGGCCACATAATTTTGGGCTGGGAATAGGAGACCGTATGGAGACATCTACAGAAATTGACCCCCAAAATTTTTGGGGCCACTCCCAAACTCAGTCAGCAATGAGATAGCACCACCATGAACCATGGAGTCAGACAAAAGAAAAAGGACATTTTCATTGGCCATAGTATCTCTTCTTTTTTTAGCGAACGGAAAAGGATTTATATTGCACAGTATACAGTACAAACCCTTTTAACAACAAAGACCCTAGAGATTAAAGAAATTACAAAGGAACCCCAACCAGGCTCTCAAGAATTCACCGGAGAACTCCGCCGCCTACCGCAACTCCGAGCCAGGCTGGAGAAGCAACGGACGACGAAGCCGGTAAAGAATCCACCAGGCAAAGCCGAAGAACAATGCCAAACTTTAAATTCTGAAACGCCGCAACACTCGACAGCATGAACCTTCCATGCCGTACATAACACGCTGAACACCCGTCGGCCATTGTCACTCCGATGTTGCCAGGGGAAGAAGCAATCAGACACCGTCGTCGTCGACCTCGTCGAAGAAGATAGCCCCAAAGCCACAGCTACAACCACAGCAAAAGAACCCCAAAGATGGGGAAAGAAATCCTTTTCGAACGCGCAGAGTGCCGAAGCTCTCCACCACCCACCGCACCTCCGAACAAGGTCAAAGAAGCAGCAGACGATGAATCTAGAACAAGATTCACCTGCCAAGGCCGAAGAGCAGCACCAAACCCGGCCGCTGCCGCTTCAACGTTGGCCGAGACAGCCGCACTTCGGCGTCGCCGAAGCAGACACACCAGCAAAAGATCCACACCTCACGCGTCCGGCCTCGAAGAACAACCCCACACCGACACGGAGGAGCAAAAGGCTTCGATGACCACCGGAAACCGTGCCACCGCTGCCGGAGAATAGCCGAAGAAAAATAACCCTAGACGACGCCCTAACGGCCATCGCTGATAAAAGGAAGCTAGAAAGACAGCTATACAGGGTCCTCCCACCGACGAGCCGGGCACCCCTCCGCACACTGGAGGAGAGGGGGCCGGCGGATCGACGGGAGGAAAGCGAGTTCACCCAAGAAATCACCTGATTACTGTAGTGAGGGGAAAAGACCGAGAGAGAAACTGTATGTTGGCCATAGTATCTCTAACCATTATCTAAAACTGTTTTAAATAAAAAATTACAATATCATCAGAAAACCACATTCTAATTCTGAAAATCAGCTTCCAAAATGCACCAGCTTTCAAAAAGACTGCTCTGAATTGCCATATTTAGAGATTAGACAGGAAGTACCAAAATACAGAATTCATTTAGAGACCATGTTTTGAAAATTGTTGTAATTGGTATTTTTTTCTCTCTATAATTGTTTTTGGAAACTCACTAAATCCAAATCTAGAGTCCTTTTTACATAATCATTAGAGATGAACTTAGAGCATCTTCAAGAGCTCTCCAAAAATAGTCCTCAAAAACTTCTTTTGGGGCAGCCTGAAAAAAATAATGAGACTAATTTTTCTCTCCTCCTTCAGCAACCCTCTAAAAGTGGATTGAAATTATTATTTTTGATTATGTCACGTTAGTATTTGAGTCCACAAAATTTGTTTGTAATATTGGAAATAGTAAAATTGGGGGACAAATTTTTCCTATTTCTAGCTACAAGTAATGTGAGTTTAAGTGGGAAATAAATCCGTGAGTTATTTTAGGAAGCCATTGGAGATATTTTTTTCACTAAACCCCCAAATAACTCATAAATTTATCCCCCCTAAATTCACCTCACTTGAAAGAGGAAAAATTTGTATGCCTCCTCTAATCCTACTCTTTTCAATATAATAAATAAATATCATGGATCCAAATGTTGACATGTCACAATAAAAATGTTGTTAGATGAAAGAGGAGAGAAGAAATGACTCCAATATTTTTCAGGGTGACTTTGAAAAGAAGTTTTGAGGAATTATTTTTTGGGATCAATTGAAAATGCTCTTATAGATTCACTGCTATTTATCACTGAAGCTAGCAGATAGCACGCCCAGAAGCAGGGCCGGCTAACCATACGATCTGTTCATTAAAAATGGTCTTACTCTTTATCACAAAACGGCCTGGCTCTTTGACTGTGCTAACCGCCTAACCCCTTGAGTTCTTCCTTTCCTCCCTTATTCCTTCCACCGCAATCACCGGAGTCGGAGGAGACCACCGGCGAGCGCTCAGCCCTCCTCCGGTCACCGCCTCCGTTGTCTTGGTGAGTACCCCTCCCCTTTCCTTCCCCTTCCCGCCTTCGTCTTCTTCCTGATCGTGAAGCTTCGTCCACAGAGTGCGATTCCAATCTCAGATCCGAGTAGTCTCGCACTCAGTCCTGTCTCCCCGCAGGCCGTCCGGTGACTCCCGCAGTCGGCGCCCGGCCGGAGTTGCGTAGCGCGTCTGCGTAGAAGCCAGCCTCGAGGAAGCTTGAGTAGCGGCGCCTCTGGTTTGCCGGTCGTGGGCCATCAACGATGAGCGGAAGGAAGAATGCCGGCAAGGCCTCCCCCTTCATGCTCGTCCTCATCTCCATCGGCTGCTTCTTCGCGACCTACAACTTCCTCACGATGGTGGGCCACGGCCGGGGCCGGGACGGGACGCGCAAGCTTCTCTACGGTGACCGTGATTCCGTCCTTTCGTTCGCGTCTGGCTCCGACCCAGCGAAGAGGTACCACGTCGCGCTGACGGCGACGGACGCGCTGTACAGCCAGTGGCAGTCGCGCATAATGCACTACTGGTACAGGGAAATGAGGGACCGCCCCGGTTCCGACATGGGCGGCTTCACGAGGATCCTCCACTCTGGGAAGCCGGATGAGTTGATGGATGAGATACCGACTGCAGTGGTCGATCCTCTCCCTGAAGGCCAGGATCGGGTGGGGACTTGTTCTACTCTTCTATATGTTTTTTGTTGCTGTTTATGCTACTGCATTGCTCTCTTGCTAATTCAATGTTTTATATGCAGGGTTATATTGTCTTAAACAGGCCGTGGGCATTTGTCCAATGGCTGCGGAAAGCAAAGATCAAAGAGGAGTAAGTAGATTTCATTTTTTGTTCATGGTTCAGATATCATTTTACTGTTACCTAATGGAAACATTTGCTTTTGCAGCTATATACTTATGGCGGAGCCAGATCACATCTTTGTGAGGCCATTGCCAAACTTAGCCCATGGTGATGAACCTGTGGCATTTCCGTTTTTCTACATCCGACCTACTGATAATGAA
The DNA here is from genome assembly GCA_008808055.3 of Sporobolus alterniflorus. Lineage (NCBI taxonomy): Eukaryota > Viridiplantae > Streptophyta > Magnoliopsida > Poales > Poaceae > Sporobolus > Sporobolus alterniflorus. Next base: position 769 of record VSTD030001319.1, on the reverse strand, counting down.
AAGATAATAAGGAAATTCTTTCCAGAAGAAAAAGGTCATCTCTCAAAAATTGATCCTATTGGCAACTCTCCAGTGATAATCAAGAAGGTATTACATGATTGATTGAATGCTTCGATTTAGTTATTGTAGTTGGGGGCCCAAGCCCCTATAGGGGCTCCATGGAGATAGGGGGGTGGGGAGGAAGAGAAGAAATGAGCCTCTTTTGGTAGCTACCTTGGGTCCTGCCTCTAGTTGACCATTAGTTGTTGTTTCAGTTCTTAGTTCTGCACAAGAAGTTACTACTGATGTTGAGCTAACAATATTGTTCAATGCTACTTCAATCTGCTCGCCTATCATGACAATCTTGATTGATATGTTATGGATACCTTCATAAACATTCCTAGGTCCAACTTGAGAAGATTGCTCCAACCTGGATGAATGTTTCATTAAAAATGAAAGCGGATCAGCAGACAGATAAAGCTTTTGGTTGGGTCTTGGAAATGTCAGTACAATTCAATCAGCTCTTAGTTATTCTCTTGAACATGTTCATTCCTATTCATCTCTGCTTTCCTGTTCATATTCATAGGTATGCATATGCTGTTGCTAGTGCATTGCATGGTGTTCGCCACAGTCTCCGTAAAGATTTTATGATTCAGGTGCTGAGAAATATAGTCTCTAGATATATCAGCTCACTGTTTGTTAGTGTCAGTTCATATCGTGACAGATGTGCTTATTTGTGATTGCAGCCTCCTTGGGACCTGAAAACAGACAATACATTCATCATTCATTA
>VSTD030001318.1:0-13343 GCA_008808055.3 Sporobolus alterniflorus | reverse complement strand
CAAAATATAGTTACATGACAGTTATAACCACTTCTAAATTATCATCAAAATGGTAATTATCATACTTATTGTATCATGACGATGATGAAAATCTTCTGTGCTAAAATATTATGATAATAATAGTTATCATACATAATAAACACGATGATGAATCTCAATCTCAGCAAAATCTCATGATAATGCTAATTACCAAACTTACTCAATTACTTTTCTAATTTAATCTTCACCTCAGATCTAATTTGATCAAAAACTTAAATTAACGATGACTAATAGAACACAAACTTTTCTCAGAGATAGGCTCACTATTGAGCTTGATAACTTATCAACCTTAATTTCGACTAAAACTAGTCACCACGAAAGCATAAAATTTCTGGGATAAACAGTAACTATTTACTGCTCTCATTATTAACCTTAAACTCTTAACAATCAACTTTTCCTGATTAAATTTTCACGTTGGATCCAATTTAATCAGGAAATTGATGCTATAAACCTTAAAAGTTGGCAAAGAAAATGGCACTAAATTCTAGTACTCTCATTGTCCAAACAATTGTCGTTGTTTTTCTGATCAATAAATCATTTCTATAATTGAATTTTTTCATTGGTTCCAATTCAATCAAAGGATACATAATTATTTGCAGTGGAAACATGAATAAAATTATTAAACTACACAGTGACCACAAACAATATTGTTATTAGAAAATTAATCCTCCAACTATATTATCACGTTGGTTCAAAATTAATCGGAGAACTAACAACTAGTTACTTTGAATAATCAATACTTAAAATTGAGAAAAACATAAAAGAAAACAATTTTTCTTTACTGTTCATTGTCCATAACAGCCCAGAAAACATTATGGCCCCACAGCCCACTCACACGTTGCGCGCCTCGTGCATTAGGTCCTAATCAGTGAACTTTGATTCACGTGCCTCTTTTATAGATGCTACGATCAGGGTCCACTGTTTCTTGATTGAAGGGATTACCTCCGATCAGGATATGAGAGGTGTGGCCAAGTCCACAGGAGATCAACCCTATCAAAAGTACTGCTTCACGAGAATAGAAGACCGGATGCATCTTCGGTGTCTTTATTTTGCTGTAAAACAAATCACATCTTCTGTGTCTTTATTTTGCTGTAAAACAAATCAGTGGGAGTTAGTTCCTCCCGTTCCTTTCTTCTTGCTCCATCCCTATGGTGCTCCTCGTTCGTGTTCACTTCTAAACTTCAAAAACTGATTGGTTGATTCAACATTATTGCCGCTCCCCTCCTTCAACATAACGTCAAGTTTCAGCCAGCTTCCCTCCTTTGTTGCGTGAACGTTCAAAAAGAACTGAGTACGAAACTCCTATTCCCTGAAATCTAGGACCACCTTTTTCAACATAATCTCCCATTCTCATAGAAACTTTTCCCTGTACGTACGTAGCGATGCACTGAAGCCCACGCTGGTGGTACAGTCACTGTCACTGATGACAGTTACGGAGACCGACGACGAGCAACACCAAGGACGAGCAGCACATTGCACTGGACCCTCCTCAAAAGCTCTCTTTAGCTCGCTCTAGGCACCATGCTGCAGCTTTCCTCCTCGAAACTTTGCGATCTTCATTTTTTTTATGTGGTAGGTCTCTGAAAGTTCAAAGGGCTTCGTCCTCGCCACAATTCGAAACTTTGCGATCTTCATTTTTTTATGTGGTGGGTCTCTGAAAGTTCAAAGGGCTTCGTCCTCGCCACAATGCTGCACAGGGGATGGCATGCTTTCCACGGCTGGCAGGCCACGCCACGGGCACGCGATCGCAATTCGCAGCGAAGCTTGTACTGCTCCAACATGGGGAAACGTATAGCAAGATCTTACGCGGCGCGGGAATGGTTTGGTTTCTGCGAACTGATTGGCAGAGCATGAGGAGATGCACTCATGCAGGATAGCCTTGTTGTCAGCTAGAAATTGGTGGTGGAGACTGCAGGCCGAAAATGTCGGAAAGGGAACTTGTGGCAGTGATGTGCCAAGCGGCCTTGGTCTCGGATTGCCATACAGAAGGTCGCCATGGCGACAGGCATCATTTCAGTTTCATATAAAAAGAAAAAAAATGGATCATGAGTAGAGGGACCACTTGGTTCATTGCGATCATGGTAGAGGATGGCCGATAGCACATGGTATAGAGTTCGTATCGGGCACAATTGCACTCTGTTTTTGCGGGGTACAAACGCCACCTATGCCAGTGGCCCGGCCGGTGCCTGCCGCGAGGTATCGTTTAACCTGTCTCACCTACGTGGTGTGAGGACCGGGCCGGGCTGGCCGATCGGAAATTCCAGTGGAGGGGTCGATCAACAACAGCTCAACGTCCAGTGCATCGAGCTGTAAAAGGCTGGATTCGGTTCGCTTTTGAAAGCAAAGTGGATTCGTGGGGTGCGCTCATCGGTTACGCGCGTGCATTTTTCGACCCACCGACGCAAAAAAGGTGAAGAGGAATGAAGAAAATGCTGCCTTGATCGCGGAAACCTAAGCTCCAAACACAACACGATTTCCGCAGGAATGCGCATGAGATCAACACAAGTTTGAGGACGATTTCCATCAAGGCGATGTGAATTATGAACACGGCGTGTTGAGAATGATCCACACGCGGCTGACACGATCTTACAGTGCTACTAAGATGTAAGCGATCCGCCGGTGTCTGTGAATTGGGAGCAGTGGTGAGTGATCAATGCTCGGGTTTGGCTCGCTGGCGGCTGGACGACGTGCCTGGCGAGGTGGAGCCAGACGCGTCGGAACGCGGCGACGACGGCGCGGTGGTGCTCGGCGGCGTTGAGCGCGAGGTAGCACGCGAGCAGCTCCTCGAGGTCATCGGACTCCCGGATGCCGTTGGCGAGCACCATCTCTGCCATGCTCTCCGCCAGCTCCCGCTCCGGGTCCGACGACACCTTCACCACCACCAGGCTCTCGTACAGCCACCGCCTCCGCCTCGCGCCGCCGTGCTGCCGCGACGTCGGCGCCGCTTCATCCGCCGCCGCCGCCTTCTCATTCTGATGACGATGGTCCTTCCGCGCGCCGCCGTCATGGTCGTGCCGCCGCCGGCCGGCGGGCTTCACGTGGAACCCCCGCGCCCTGGTGGACGGCGTCGTGGCGGCCGAGGTGGTGGCGCTGCCGGCGCCGTCGTCCGAGGCGTCGTGGCGCGCGACGATGGGCCGCAGCTTGAGCTCGGGCGTCCCCGGCGGCGCGTCGAGGCCGCCGAGCCGCCGCCGGTCCCCCGCGCGGCGGTGCACCACGTCGACGCCGACGTCCAGGGCCGCCGCCTCAGTGTCCCGCCGAGCGACGACGACGTGCCGGAGCCGCTCCCCTCCTCCGTCCTGGCGCGCGCGATCCGCGCTGGGAAAGTAGTAGGACGCCCTGTTCGGGGACACGGCGCACGCCGACGACGACGGAGCCTGGCATTGCCTGCTCGGGCTCGCACAATTGTTGTTCGCGGACGACGCCGAGGTCCGTGCGGCGCCGTCTCCTTGCCCTGATCTGCATGGGCTCTGCTTCTTCTTCTTCTTCCTTCTCCTCCTGAGCTTCTGGAACCAGGAGGGCGCTGGCATGGCGCGCGCGTAGGAGATGTGGGTGACCTGGGATGATGTCGCGCTCGCACCGGCTCGATCGGCTGGTAGTGGTTGAGGCTCTGGGAGGGGCACCGAGAGGAGTTATATTGGGAACTGGGATTTTCGCAACGAAGCGACGTGTGTCAGCTCCGCTGAAGCCTTTTCTCACAGAGAAACAAAACCAGGAGATTACTCGTGCCGCTATTGTCTCGCACTGGAGTTAAATGTGAGCTAACAACATCACATTTTTGAAACCGGTGGTGGTGTGAACTAATTAATCTCGTCACCAACGGTAGTGCTCCAGTTTGAAGCGCGTTACTCATTCCCATGTGTGCAGCATGCACCGTGTCGAGACGGCCAAGGCAGACAAGGAGGTCCGAGTGGGGCAGGCCTGTCTCGCGCTCAGCCCCAAAACTCGACCCGCGACGCCGCGAAAATGTCAGGGGCGAACGTACCCGGCCGACTCGGCAAATTAATCTTTCGATCGCCAACACCACGCCAGTCGAGCGGTGGTGGGATCGTTGTACTGGCACGTCCCCGGCCAGGCATCCGCACCCCATGACGAACGAACAGCAGCAGCGATCGGTGTCGGTGCACGGACTGAACGACAACAGCGACCGAGCCGAGCGTTGGAGATGTGGGTGACGGCGTCGGAGCCGCACTGGTTGGATCAGCAGACGAGATCGCGGTACACAGTCCGCTGCCACGGAAAACCTTGTGCCGGCTCAGGATCTCATAGTTGCGCGGTGGCGTCACGCGTGCGCGTCAATAATCCCAACTGGGAGGAGTCGTCGGGCGCCTTCCTGTACGCGCGCGGACGTGGTGAGCACGGCGGCCACCGCAAACCAGATTCCAACGGAAGCACAGGCACGTGCCGCGATGACGGGATCACTGTGGGTGGATTGCCACGCGAGCCGTACGTCTTGCCAGTTCATAGGGGAATTTCACAAATCACCACTGTTCTTAACAACTTGATTTTCTTTTAAGTAATGAAAGAAGAGTATCAGGCCTTTACCCGGCTTGGGGCTAGGGCTGATCATTACAATTAAGTAGCACATCTGTAAACTCCCGCTAGGTCAGATGGTTAGCTTTCTTAGAACCAATCCAACCAAATTTAAATTCTATATTTGACATGTATGTTGTGTATTAATAGCTAATTATTTTTTCAGTGGTAAGCAACATTCTCGTTCACAGCGAGACACTGTTTGACCGACTTTGTGAATTTTAAGATTAAATCGATCCAATTTTTCAGAGGTAGATTATATATATATATATATTTATAAGGGTGAATACTCATATATATATATATATAAGTATCTACATCTATACTGTGTTTCATACCAGAAGAAAAGAAAATAAGTAGCGCATCTGTCTCCAAGCATCACACCAGACACCACTAAAGCTAAAGGCTAACATGGCATCTTATTAGTATATTTCCATGGTGTGTGAAGTTCTGCATTTCAACGTGCATTATTTATTTGTTCACGGGCTTCTTCCTTCTTTATTTCCAACACGACAGTGCGTCGGTCGATGAAGCAAGCCGTGCGCCCAGCGACCGTCGTCACCACGGATAGATTTGCCTCGCCAATTTTTTTTATATATCGGATGTAAAACAACACGTTTACAGTTCTCAAAGTTTTTAAAGTTGAGACTATTTTTTATCTCAAAACAAGCATTATTAAAAATAATAATAATAATGGATCCGACTTTTAAAAACAGTATAAAGATACGAACACAATGTTTCATATCCGGCATGAAAAAAAAAACCAGGCCTCACGACCATAGGTGGAGCCTGGAGAATCCCCCCCCCCCCTATTTTGACCTTTCTTAAATAATAACTGAAAAATAAATTTGACGGATTTTTTTCTAAATCTGACCCTTTTGAGTTGCGTCACTCCATTTTATGTTACTTATGAAGGGCTCACATCAGTGCACATGGTACGACTCAGAGCGATGCTCATGCCCCGGTGACTGATGTGGCGCCACATCGACGCTAGTCACACCGACTGCTATGGGTGCAGCCGCATTCTGCCGTGTGTACACTAGTCACGTCATAGCAGTCGGTGCGACTGGCAGGCAATGTTAACCGGCATGAGTCTTTCTTCCTCCTCTCCTTTTCTCTTTCTCTCTCTACCATGAGCAATCCCACCACCGGTGCCGGCCATTGTCCTCCGGTCCCCATTCTCCCCAAACTCGGCCCTCATCCTCTCCGAAGGTTGTTCTCTACTTCTAACTGATTAGATTTTGTTTTAACTTCGTGTATTGAGTAGGTTAAAGATTTTAGAAAAATTTAGGTTCTTGTGTGATTTAGTTTCAATCGTAATGTAGTGTATGCTAATTTGAACTAGAATACCTCATATTTTACGTTGATATTGAGTTGCATGTATGTTTAGTAAATTGATTTTCGTGGTAGCCCTAGTTTTTGTAGTTCATAGAAATTTGAATTTTAGGGATTGTTTGATTTGGTTTAGTTGTTTGAATTGGCAAATGTTAGATGTTGGGTTGCATGTACATATAATAGATTGAAATTCATGTTAGCCCTAGTTTTTTAATTCAATTCATTTAAATTTGAATTTGCTATGTGACAGCTTTATGTTTTTGTAACTCATAAGAGAATTTCAAAACATTACGATCACTTGTCAAATCTACAAAGGGAAGAAGGAAAATTACCTTCTTCCGGTCGTAGAGATGGCCATGTCTCATAGGTCGTTCCCTCACACTCAGCTGCTCTAGCATGTCTGTTATTCTCTTCCACTTTGGTAATGTGATATTCCCATGTTTTGGGATCTTCACACCTCCTCTGATGTTCGGTCACCCATGTTAACATCTTCTCCTCCTCAACCTTCTTTCGCTACTAACGTTGCTCAACACGATACACGGGATTCTTTAGTTACTTCACCCTTTCAATACACCAAGCTCGTAGCTCATGCATTGACTCAAAAGATTTATATAGTAAATCAAAATGAAAATGATCTCAAACCCGCTCAGAAGGATATTGTCGTCGGTTCTGTCTCCAGTACGATATGGCCGTATCGTGATGATCATGCAACTCTTCCAACATTTCATTCCTTGTTAAATCAAACAAATTCAACACTCTCTTAATTGTACCAAGAATCCAACCCGGTGGCTCCTATAAATATTTATCACACACTACCTTCTTCTTTTCATAAAACATCCTCTTGCCGATCTTACCTCCTTTCTTTTGAACCTCATCAAGAAATTCCTCACGGTCCTCAAACGTCTCTCAATCATACCGTCTTGTATGCTGCCAACAAAGATATGTCACGAGTCATTAACGGCAATTAAAATGGCTAATTAAAAATTTAACAATATGAGCTCACCCATGCATCATTCTAACCAACAACATTGCCACAAAAGTAGCCATAAGCATGCTCCGAGAGCACCACTCCCTTTCTAGCTAGGACATCACATAGACAAAGTGGATACAGAGTGTGGTGACATGGTAAATCATCTGAATCCAAATATAACAATATCTCTAGTTCCTCCAACCATGGGAGCTAGGACTGTAAACAAGTTCATTGAAATCACATCCTCACTTGTTACCCTACAATACACATTATAAGTCAATGTCATCTATATAAAATCAATACTTTCATGACAAGAAGAGATAAACATCTTTTATGTGCTATTACGGATGAAGGAATAGGTCAACGTCAAAATGATGTGTAATTCAACCCGGTAGCCAGGTTCGCCAACTCGGAACGGACCCGCATTTGCACAAAAGTGGGTTGCGGACACGACGAGTAGTTACCAACTCATTGAGGTGATTTAGGGCACCACGAGCTTCGTATGGAGGGAGAAACTCAAGAATCACCAATGGAGCCGACACCACCAAAGAGAGGAGGAAGAAAGAGAAGAAATGCCGATAGCCTTTTATGCGCACCAGTCACGCCAGTTCATTCGACGTGACTGAGTGACACCAACTACTCTGGTGTGACTCAACTGATATGGCACAATAGGTGTCATCGTGGATAGTAATCACGTCATATATACTAACATGACTATTTTGTAAGGTACGGCAACCCATCTCCCCTCTTCTTGCATCCGTGTATGTGCCCCACCCGCGCGCTACATTATCGCACGTGTGCGAGGCGCGTACACTACTGATAACAAATGAATTCCGGCGCACGCACGTACGGCGGCGACCGACAAGCAGACAGGTGCATCGCCGCATGCACATGTAATCCGTATTTCTAAACCTGTACGGTACAGGTTTGGCATTCGTAATCCCAAACAGATTTGGCATCGTGAGAACTGAGACGTCGGTTTCAGTGTGAGGACGGGGTTGTACGCACGGGCAGCTAGAGAGAAAAACTAGCTTGCTTTCTCTCAAGCCCCGGGGCGGGTCACACACTGTGCTGGCCCGGGACCCGGCACGATCCATCGGTGCTCATCCGGTGACTGCGTGTGCCTCGCTTTACCCGGGCATGGGCATCGGTCCGCATGGCCGCCACCGGCCAGAGCCTCTGCCGTTGGCGTCGCTTTGATTCTGCTTGGTGTCCCGTGCGGCAGGGGAGGATCCCACGGGACACCAATAATTTTTAAAGTTGACTCTCAATAATTTTTAAAATATTTATAAAGTTTTTAAAGTTTGACTATCAATAATTTTTAAAATATTTAATTTGTAAATATATAGAGCATATGTATAGGCTTATATTGAATTATATTTTTTTAATATCTATGTGTCTTAGTTTTTATATACATATTGTCGGAGTCTTGTACCCCAGGTACCGCGGGTCACCGGTTACAGTCCAACAAATCTAGATATGATCATGTACCCTCCAGCAACAAACGACTCGGGAACTGAGTACCTTGTATCGAACATGGTCCCACCACTTCTGGCTGAAGGGGAGGGAACACCGACTTAAAATGAACTAAACCACAGCACGGTCCGCACCAATCCTTTTATCCTCCTCGATGGCCACAGACAGGCAGGATTTTGCCACTTGTTAGCCCGATCTGATCTCCTCCATATGATCCGGCTCGACACACGTCCAGGCCCCCGATAGCCACGCTTGGGGGTTGCCAGTACCGGGTAAGTGGTCGAAGAGCCGAGATCCTCAGGCAGCGAGACCATTTAATACCAGACAAGACAAGACATAACCCCAGATGCCCACACGTGCTTGACAGCAGGCACTCGAGTGCTGGAATCCATCACACCACCGCTTGACATAGCAACTTCATCATGAAGACACGCATGATCGTCATAATCACTCTAGCATCGGATATGCTCGTCCGATAAGGGCGGAGTTCTCCTCAAAAGGTCTGATCCACCAGTGACCCAGACGGTCAACACCCAGGTGGATAACCCTTCCTGGGAGCCTCGAACAACTACAGATCGTAGGCCAATGTAGGTGTCAGTATAGCCCCTCAATGTCACCCCCACGACTAAGTAAAGCAGGTCAAGATGGCGGCACCACAGGGAGCGTCCTGAGCTCTAGTCAGAAAGGGACCCAGGCACAAAGACGACTGATGGGTGGCCTTCACCCAGACCTCGAAGACGATATTTTATGCTAGGGTCATACATGTCATGTAATCTATCTTGATTTATAAGGGAACATTATTATAGTTAGGGGGCCCTAGGACCGTCTATAAAAGGAGCCACTACCCCTCAGGTAGACGCACGACATCTAGACCCCCTTCACACACAAACTACTTGAGCACTCTGCTCACCCTCTATAACACATGTTTTCATCAATATCAAACCTTTGGACGTAGGGCTATTACCTCCATAGAGGGGCTTGAACCAGGATAAAATCCTTTTGTGTTTTCTTTGGGAGACCAGCTCAGAATAGGAAACACGTGATCTTGTGTACCCTGTTAATTCCCGATGCAGAAAACATCAACAGTTAGCGCACCAGCAAGGGGGATTTGTAGCGTGATTTCCTCTGAACGTTCTGATGGTTCATTCACCGAAACCAGTCGTCGTCACCAACGGCAACCGCCAGACCGACATTGGATTCGCCCTGGGCGAAACCATCCGCTTTGGGAGCTTGGAGTTCATCACCGACCGCTTCGGTAGCCCGAGTTTTTCTCCTGAGGGGAATGACTCAGGCGCCATCTTAATAGGAATGGTTCACAGCGGGTCGTCATCGCTACATACTATTCTCAAGGAATCCGCCGATGAGGATAACACAACCTCTTGTGGAGGGGGAAGCTCAGGCTTCCCCATCCCTCGAGGGTGTAACGTGGTGACCCCAATCGTCTCCATCACAAGCACACCACCATCGGAGGGCACTCTGACACCTCTAACCATTCTAATGGTCCCACTGTGGACCGCCGTACCACAATCAGACACAGAGCTCCCTCCTGAGTGGCTGCAAGCCTACCAAGAGGAGCCACGAGCGTGAGCCTACGCTCTACAGGTAGACACCGAGCGTAGAGCCACTTAACAGTGAGGCAAACTCATCGGTGAGCGAGCGACCATTGAGGACTAGCCTGGGTCCAAGCCGGTCAACCAGGGCATGCGCCACTTCAATTAGGAGAAGCGTAAGGCCATAGGTGATGAGTTAGCGAGGCTCCTAGCTGCTGGCTTCATCAAAGAAGTCCAGCATCCGGACCTGATAGCAAATCCGGTTCTTGTACAAAAAATGGGAAATGGAGGATGTGTGTTGACTACACTAGCCTGAACAAGGCATGTCCGAAAGATCCGTTTCTCCTTCCCCGCATTGATCAAGTCATATATCTCATGACCAGATGTGAGCTCCTGAGTTTCCGGGACGGCTACTCGGGATATCACTAGATACCCCTCGCTGAGGTGGACCAACCCGCCACCACGTTCATCACTCCATTCTGTTATTTTTGCTATGTGAAAATGTCGTTCGGACTAAAGAAGGCAGGGGCTACATATCAGCGATGCATGCAGTTTTGTTTCAAAGAGCAAATAGTGTGTAACCTCGAGGTGTACGTTGACGACATCATAATAAAATCCCGAGAGGGTTGCAGCCTCATCTCTGATTTGGAAGAAACCTTCAATAACCTCCGGCAGTTCAACATTAAGTTGAACCCAGAAAAATGCATCTTTGGTGTCCCCCGGAGGGAAGCTCCTAGGATACATCATTACCGAATGCGGCATCGAAGCAAACCGCGACAAGATCTCTACCATCGCCGAGATGGGTCCAATCAAGAATGTCAAGATCTCTACTAGGGGAACGCAGGCTCCCCCTGTATAAGTCATTGAAATTTTTTGACTCTTTCTGCAGGACAGAAGAGGTGCAAAAAGCGCTCGATGAGCTCAAGACGCTCATCACCTAGCCGCCGGTCCTGGCCTCACCAGAGCTGGGTGAAACCCTCCTCCTCAATGTCGTGACAACCACCTAGGTCATCAACGTGGCCCTAGTGGTGGAGCGGGAGGAACCCGTACACGTCTACAAGGTGCAAAGGAGGTCTACTACATCAACAAAGTCCACTCCGACTGTGAAACCCACTACAATCAGGTGCAAAAAATACTTTATGCTATTTTAATTACGAAACGCAAACTTTTACACTATTTTGAGAGTCATCCGGTCCGTGTGGTTACGTCACACGGGCTCTGAGAAATTATCAGGAACCGCCTCGCCACGGGAAGGATTACCAAGTGGGCTCTCGAGCTCATGGAGCTTGACATAGCGTATGTTCCAAAAACGGCAATCAAGTCCTAGGCATTGGTGAATTTCATGGTGTAGTGGACAGAGACACAACAACGGCATGCCCCGAAAACCCAGGAGCACTAGAGCATGTACTTCGACGGCTCCTTCACCCTCAATGGGGCAGGGGGAGGCATCATTTTGATTTCCCCTAAGGGGATCGACTCCTTTATGTGATTCGGCTACATTTCCTCAAAATGAACAACGTGGTAGAATATGAGGCCCTCATCAAAGGCCATCGCATCGCCTCTGAGCTCGGGGCCCAGCGGCTTTACATCCGCAGTGACTCTGAGCTTGTCATCAACCAGGTCATAGGGGAGTCAAACTACCATGACCCCCGTATGATGACATACCACCACGAGGTAAGAAATCTCGAGGAGAAATTCGACGGTTTTGAACTTCATCACATCCTCTGACATGATAATAAGGCGGCCGATGCCCTCACCCGATGGATGTGTTCATACAGGACCTTGTCAAGCCGTCCATCCAGCTCAACGAAGATGACCCATCACCTGCGTCAGGGACCCAACCAAATGGAGGCAGTCCGGCACCAACTATGGATACCGACCTGAGGACCCCACCCAGGCTAACTGGCTAGTCCCGTGAGCCCGGATCAGAGGTAGTAGCTGTCGCCAAGCCGTCTAGCTCCGACCCCGACTAGCAAAACCCACTTTCCGAGTAGGCTCAGAGCGATACCGTACGATGAACCTGAGGTCCGGCGCTTGGCGCGTTGGGCCAAGGGCCACATCATTCATGACGACAAGTTGTATCGTCACAACACTTCAGGAATCCTTCAGTGGTGCATTCCGATTGAGGTAGGTATGGCATAACTCCTTGACATTTGTGAAGGAATATGTAGATATCATGCTTCGTCTAGGAGCATGGTCGAAAAATCCTTCCGACAAGGCTTTACTGGCCAACGGTCACCGCCGACATGGTCCAGATCATAAAGTCTTGCAAAGGGTGTCAATACTTTGCAAGGCAGATCCACACGTGTGCCCAAGGACTCCAGACCATCCCCATCACATGGCCTTTCACTGTGTGGGGCCTGGACCTCTTGGGGCCCTTCAAGAAAGCACTCGGGGGGCTTCACCCACCTGCTTGTCATGGTTGATAAGTTCACTAAATGGATCGAGGCTAGCCCCTTGGCCAAAATCAACTCCAAGCAAGTGGTAAGCTTTGTCTAGAACATTGCTTTCCGCTTTGGGGTCTCCAACTCTATCATCACTGGCAACAACACCTAATTCACTGGAAAAAATTCCTAGATTTCTATGACAACAATAACATCTGAGTAGACTGGGCAGTAGTCGCTCAACCCCACACCAACGGCTAGGTCGGGTGTGCAAACAGCTTAATACTCCAGGGCCTAAAGCCCTGTATCCTCACCCAGGAGGGCTAGGACGTCCTCGCCCTACTCAAAACTAGAGCAGGAAGTGGGCCGTCAAGATACCCTCGGTACTTTGGAGCTTGCAAACAATGTCCAACAGATCGACTAACTTCATACCATTTTTATGGTGTATGGCTCGGAGGTCGTGCTGCCTTCTGAACTACAGTACATGTCTCCTAGGGTCTAGGCCCATCAGCAAGTTGAGGTCGTGCAAGCACGACAAGTCATTGTTAACTTACTCGAAGAGTTAAGGGACATCATCGTCACAAGGTCAACAAGGTACCAGGAAACACTCTAGCAATATTACGCCCGGAAGGTTCACCCCTGGGCCTTCCAAATAGGTGACTTGGTCCTACGCCGAGTCTAAACGAAGAAAGGTAAGAACAAGTTCACCCCACCATGGGAGAGACCATACTTGGTGGTCAAAGTAATTCGACCCAGGGTGTACCGGCTCCAAGAGATCAACGACGCAACTTTCCCCCAACACGTTTAACAAAGAACACCCAAGGAAATTTTATCCCTACTCTTTTCCTTTCATTTTCACTTTTTCTCTCTCTTTCTTAAGGCACGAGGAAGAAGACAGGAAAGCGACGATCAATTGTGTGGGAGGATGTAAGGGTGCGCATGTGTAACTATTTGTTTTCATATCCCCACGATGTCACAACCGAGGAGGCGAGACAACGGGCCATGCAGAGCACAGTAAAGGGTGTTGTATACGCTTACACGCCTCCCCACACGTCGTGC
>VSTD030001317.1:0-13352 GCA_008808055.3 Sporobolus alterniflorus | reverse complement strand
TGTAGCCAAAACTAAAGCTGATGATGTCGTGGATCCACGTGAACTTGCATGGAGCTTTGACTTTGGGGCATCTTCGGTTACTGAGGGTCGCATTCAGCAGTTAGAATCTCTGAGGTATTTTGCCGAAGGTTCCGCGCCTAAGCTGGGGGAGGAAACTATCCTGGGGCCAAACGACGACGAGGTTGTTGTCTTCGAGGAGTACTTTGCAGCGGGGCTACGAATGCCACTTCATCCCGCTCTCACAAAAAAATTTGCTCAAGTTTCAGGTGCAGCTGCATCAACTAACCCCGAATGCTATTGCCCAGCTGTCTAAGTATTTCTGGGCTGTGCTGAGCTTCGGCGGGGAGCCTAGTAGCGACGGCTTCGCTAAGCGCTATGAATTGCACTATCAGTCAAAGAAGGTCGTTGTTGACGGCTTAGAGAAATTTCAGCAATTTGGCGTTATTAACTTTCATGCGAAGCGGGGTGGGGAGGTGGGGCTCACTCCGGCTATCAAGAACAAATGGTCAGCTAGGTGGACGAAGCCATGGTTTTACTGCAAGGTACCCATGCATGTTTTCTGATGGGGAGGGAAATCCATCCATGCTCTTTGTTCACACATGAGCGCTATGAATTTTTGCACGAAACCCTCTATTGAAGATTCTGGCAAAAACATGAGTGATGATGCTTTCGTCTGGGCCTCCAGAAATATCAGAGGTCAGGACGCTGTGGAGGAATTTGTGTCTTGTGGTGTTTGGCCATTGGTTGCCGATGTCAGTTTCTAACATGTAAAAGTAGGTTTGACTCTGGTCTCGAATCTCAAGGTCCCTCTGCCCAGATTTCCCCTGTCTCGGGAAGATCAAGATGATGATACTAGTTTCCTGGCGAGGGTTGAGCAGGAAGCTAGAAATATTGTGGGCAGTTACATGCATGGGGATCATGAAGCCTGCATTGCTGGTCTTCAAAATAACGGCCGCTTGAACCATGTACTTGAACTCACAAGGGTGGCCTATGGGCCTCGTCCAGCGCCTGTCTCTGCAGAGGTTTTGAAGAAACGGAAAGTGGACGCTAGTGGGAAGGTTTTAGCCAAGTGTCCGAAAGCGCCTGAGAAGAAGGGTGCAGAGCCCGCGAAGGTTGCTGCGACGCGTGGGATGGGTGGTCTGAAATGGCCATTGGATGCGGATATCCTACCGGCCAAATCCACGATGGTAGGCAAGGGTATCATACCCCACACAATTGCTTCTATGGCCACGGTGTGCACTACACCTGATGCCCATGGTTCGATGAATTTGTTCAGTGCTTCAGGCTGTACAGTCGGTGGGAGGGGCCCAGGCTCTAAAACCATGTCTGAGTGAAGAAAGTTGCTCCATCCGCTAAGAAGTGCATCGTTACAACTATTAGGGCTTTGGCTACGGTATCTTCGGAGGGAAGCCAGGAATCATCACCACATAATCAGGCCCTGAGGTTCAGTAAAAATGGGGCTTCACGGTCGATCGTTAGAGCTTCGAGTTCAATCTCCGATGACTTTGGTGCCGAGGTCTAACCCCAAAGTCTCTCTTCCTAATGTCTCCTCCGTTGGTACTGCTGGAACTTCCACGGGTTACTTGAGATTTCTTAAGACCGTGTTCATTTGTGTTGTTGAGAGACTCTAATTCTAGGTTAATGCTCGTTGTCAACAGAGGTGCGCAAGATGATGACGTCGCCTTGCTCAATTGCTTGGAATGTTTAAGTTATGCAAAGGTCTTTTTTGGGGTGACCTGCCTTATTCTTTGATTTTGTAGGCACTGCACTTGACAAAGTCTCGGATTGCCGAGCGGTCGACGGAGGCATGGCAAGTTTCTCGCATTGTGGAGATGGAGGGGGCCAATGCCCAATTGCGCATGGAGCTTGACGCTGCTCGATCAAAGTTGGTGGTGGTTGAGCATCATGAGCAGGCTCTGACCTCCAAGAACGAGGGTCTTAAAAAAGACTTTTAAAATGTGCGCACACATGATGCTGTCGTGAAGGATAAGGCCGAAGTGAAGAAAACTGAGAGCATGAAACTGCAGCAATTTCAGGATTCCGTTCCTAAGAAGCTAGCCAAGCTTCGACGCGATACCAAGGCTTTTGTGGCTACGCTCAGTGGGAGAAGCACCGAGTTCCCCTCTGATGCCTCTTTGTCTGACTTTTTTGAGTGGTTCTAGACGGAGGTCACCGTGATGCCCACCGCTTTCATGGAATGCAACGAGAATATTACCTACTATGCTCTCGTTGGTGTTTTCTAGATGCTTGCGGGGGAAGGGTGCGACCATCTGCCAGAGCTTAAAAACTGGCTCTTTCCTATGATGCTTCGGTCCTTCAGGATGTCCTGGTAGAAAGTGGCCGGATAGTGAAGAGGCTCATGAAGAATTAGTGGACTTGGTATGGTCTGCCATATTGTATGCAAACAATTGAGGAAGAGAACTGGGTGAGCTCCAGTATATAATCTTTACAGGTAAATTTATGTGTGTCATTGTCTAATTGTTTGTTCTTGACCAGCGCAGAGGTGATGAAGGCGCCGAAGGTGATAATGTCAACGAGGGCATCGAGGTTGATAGAGATGGCACATGAGCGGAGATTTCTATGTGAGGGGCCTCCACTGCTGAGACAGCTGGTGATGATACTAAGGCAGAGGCAAATGTATCGACGAAGGCTCTAGCAACTGATGCGACCGCTGCTCCAAAGGTGTGAGTGCTTCAGAGCAGATTAGTTTCAGATGAGTGATTTTTGCAGGATTTAAATGATGTATTAAACCTATGCAGGTTCCACACAGGTCCGGACCTGCGCGGGGATTGGATGTTATGAGAGCATCGGGGAGTTATGGCCTGACATAGATAAGCTAGACAAAATACCGTGTGAAGGTACCTCTGTTATGCCTGTCCGCGATATTTCGATTCACGGGAAGAGGTCGACCCCATCGGCCAGGAAAACTAGTAGGTGCTCTAGGCGCGAAGGTAAAGAGACCATATTGAAGGACGTTCCAGGGATGTCTAATATTAAATCAAAAAGCTGTGGAGGAAGGTCCATTAAGAGGGAAGTTGCACGAATCTTGTCTGCTACACCTGGAACGATTTCTCCGTGTATGCAAAGGTCGTTGGTAGATAGATGATATTCACCTTCGACCGGTATGGGTCTTAGTGAATGGGAGGTCATTTTAGATGAACTTATTCATATGGGGTATATTGTAAAGAAAGAATCCGATAGTGACCATAATGAATAAGAGCTTCGCTCTTTGTTGTTGTTGCAAGGTGGTGCCTTCTTGTGGTTTTGCTTTGCGATATCGCGTTCGTGCGATTGTGTTGTTATATCGCGTTCATGCGATTGTGTTGTGATATCACATTTGTGCGATTGTGTTGTGATATTGCCTTCATGCAATTCTGTGGTGATATCTCCTTCGTGTGATTCTGTCGTGATATCACCTTCATGTGATTCTGTTGTGATATCGCCTTCATGCAATTGTGTTGTGATATCACCTTCATGTGATTCTGTGTACATGGGTTGTCTTAATACCTTCGCTATCTTTTGTGCGAAGGTAGCTTCGGCGAGTAGGCAGCTGCTTCATTTTTTGGTTTGCTGCACTCACTTGTCTTTTGCAATTAGGCTGAAGAAAATGTCACCCTCGCCTGCTACCGTTTGTTTAGAGAAGATGGCTTCACACGGTGCTTGAACGTCGCCTTCGAGCGATTATGTTGGTCACTTTTGTGCTTGTTTTTTTGTAAAAAAACTTGTGCGCTAATGTCCCACGCGGCCGTGCACGATAGGGCCATTTTCGGCCGCATTGAACTTTGGCACACAAATTCGACGGGGTTGTGATGATACTCCTTTTAAGTTGTTGTGCTAGATTGCCAACTTTCAATGTGGTACTAAACTTTTGCTATGATTGCCTCTTTTTCTGTCTTAGGTCTTTCGAACAAGCCCCTTCATGTTTCTCAGTGTTGTCTCTTTTTTCATCGGAGGTCTTTTTAAACGGGCCCCTTTGCGTTTTTCGGGGTTCCCTCTTTTTTCATCGGATGTCTTTTTAAATGAGCCCCTTTGCGATTTTTGGGGTTGCCTCTTTTTTCATCGGATGTATTTTTAAACGAAGCCCTTTGCGGTTTTCGGGGTCACCTCTTTTTTCATTGGAGGTCTTTTTAAACGAAACCCTTTGTGGTTTTTGGGGCTGCCTCTTTTTTCATTGGAGGTCTTTTGAATGAGCCCCTTCACGTTTCTCAGGGTTGCCTTTTTTTCATCGGAGGTCGTTTTAAATGAGCCCCTTCGCATTTTTGGGGTTGCCTCTTTTTTCATCGGACGACGTTTGAATGAGCCCCTTCGCGTTTTTGAGGTTGCCTCTCTTTTTATCGGAGGTCTTTTCAAAAAAGTCAATGAACGAGGGGTCTGATAGTGCGCCTCTATTCATGGCTCTGATATCTTGCGTGAAATGCTTGTCGAATTTTCAGCTAACCTTATTAGCTGTTTTGACTCTGGTTTTGACATGAGTTTTTGGGGAACAAAGCATTATTAATGCTTCGGGGTACATAAGCTCCGCCTCATTAAAAACCTCACACCCTTGTGGGCTTTCCCTGTGAGAAAAAGAGTATGGGATTTTGGAAAGTAAATACGTGATACTAGTGCCGCTGCCAAGGCTCATTTATAATTCACAAGTCCTCCGCTTACAATTCTTGTTTAAATGTAAAAATGGCAAAGGTTGTCTGTGCTCTAGGAGTACTCCAAGACTCTTCCTTGAGTGTTTGATAGATTGTAGGCACCTGACCTCATCTTCTCTGATACCACATAAGGTCCTATCCACTTTGCCTCAAACTTTCCTGTATTCTCTGTGCGGGGGCTTTGCAAGAGCACCACATTACCAACTTCGAATTGCTTTAGCTGGACCTTCGGGTTTCTCCATGCTCTTGTTTCTTTCTGATATTTTTCCAGATTTGTCACTGCTTTGAGTCTATCTGACTCGAGCAAGTCTTTGTCCTCTGCTTCACTAGGGCATGCTGCACTCTCTGCTGTGGCTCATAAGCTTCGGCGTTTTATCTCTTCTGGCAGCATCGCTTCTACTCCGTACATTAGGCAAAACAGTGTGAAGTTAGTTGCTCTGCAGACTGTTGTGTTATGGCTCCATACTGCCGTTGGCATGACCTCCACCCATTTTCCTTTCATCTCTCCCTCAAAATCTTCTTCATTGCTTGGAGGATCAAAGAATTGGCTTTTTTGAGTGCTCCATTTGATTGTGTGTAATATACTCATGCGAAGGCAACTTTCGTGCCAATTTGCTAGAATTCTTTGAACAATGCATTATCGAAATATTTTGCGTTGTCCACTGTTATGTGTCTGGGTACACCGTATCGACAAATTATGTTCTGTCAGAAGACCTTTTTAATTGTAGCGGAGCTCACATTTTGTGAGTGGCTTCGCTTCTATCCATTTCGTGAAGTATTTGACTGCAATCACTGTGAAGGTGTAATTGCCTTGTGCTGGAGTCAACATTTCTACAATGTCGATGCCCCATCTTTGTAGAGGCCACGATGGAGCTATTAGTTGCACCGGCTGTGCCAGGGACTTCGTCTTGCGATAGAATCTTTGACACGCTTTGCAGGTAGATACTAGCTTCGCTATGTCATCAATCATCACAGGCCAATAAAAACCCTACCGTAAGACCTTAGCGGCTAGAGCTCTGGCTCCAATGTGACCTCCGCATACTCCAGCGTGAACCTCCAACAATAATTGATGTCCTTCTTCTTTGTAGACATAGCGGAGGAGGGGGCCTAAGACTAAAATCTTGTATAAATCAATGTCAACTATTTGATATGTCTGAGCTCTTTGTTGCATCCTTGTTTGCTCCACTGTGCTATCGGGCTCGTAATAATGGCGAAGGTATGCCATTATCATAGATCACTAATCTTTGCCTTGTATTATATTGATCACTCTGGGCTCCGGCTTGATTGTTTTATCGACGTGTCTAATATGATTTGAAAAAGATCTCGGCTAGTAGACGTGTGTTGTGAGATGCCACTTTTGCAAGTTCATCAGCTTCGGTATTCTTGTTTCTATCAATATACTCTACAGTGAAACCCTTGAAAAAAATTTCCATTCTTCTGACCAATGCCAGGTATTTTTTTAGGGTGGGCTCTCTTGTGATGCATTCTTTTTCAATTTGTCCTGCGATCACCTTAGAGTCTGTGTGAAGAATGGACCTCTGAATGTCAATGGCCCTTATTTCAGAGCCCTAATATGATAGCTTCATACTCTGCAATGTTATTGGTGCATTTGTTAGCTTTGTTGTTGAACTGTAATCTCACTGCGTAGTGTAGCTTGATTCCCGAATGTGATGTTAGTATTGTGGCTGCTCTAGCTCCTACTGCATCCCATGCTATGTCGCAATAGACTAGCCATGGTGACTCAGGAACTGCTCCTTCGATTGCGAAGCCAAGCTCCGTCCATTTTGCCACGAAGTCTGCCAAGATCTGAGACTTTATGGCACTACATTTTTCAAAATCTATGACATCCTCTGAGAGCTCCTTTGCTCATTTGCTAATTCTCCCGAAGTTGTATCTGTTACCAAAAATGTCATTTAACGGTTGGTTGGTTATAAGTTTGATTGTGTGCGCTTCAAAATAATGTCGAAGCTTACGGGCACTCATGACAACAGCATAACAAACCTTTTCCATTTCTGAATGTAATCTCTTAGATCCTGTGAGGACCTCCAACACAAAGTACACTACAAATTGCTGCCTCACTGCTTTGCCATTGCCGATAGTGTCATTCTCTAACACTAAGGCCCCACTGACAACGGCATGTGTGGCTGAGACATAAAGAATTAGAGGCTGCCCTTGTTCTGGATTTGACAACGTGGGCAATTTCTTGAGGTAACTTTTTAAATCTTTGAAGGCTTTTTGGTACTCTGCACCCCACTCTATTTTTTGCTGATCCTCTAAGTACTGTAAAGAATGGCAGACTACGTTCTGCTAGCTTCAAGATGAATCAATTCAGTGATGCTATCCGACCTGTGAGCTTATGTACATCCTTTCTGCTCTGCGGAGGTTGCATCTGGGTAATTGCCCTGATCTTGTCGGGGTTTGCTTCTATACCCTTCACTGATACCAGACATCCAAGGACCTTCCCTTTTCTAATCCCAAACACACATTTTTCTAGATTCAACTTGAGCTTGGCCTCTCGTATGTTTGCTAACCACCACTATGTCGTCCACATAAGAGAGGGTGTTTCTACCGACTTGATCTTTCAATGCCGCCTTTGTCGTTTTGCAGAAAGTAGGTCCTGTGTTGCGGAGCCCCTCCGACATTTGGAGGTAATAGTGGGTTCCGAACGGGGTGATGAAACTGGTCTTTTCCTCATCTTCTGCACGAAGCCAGATCTGGTCAAATCTGGAAGAACAATCTAGCAGAGCCATCATTTCACTAGATGAGGCAGAATCAATGATTTTGTCTATTCTTGCGAAGGGAAAATCATCCTTCAGGCAGCATTTGTTGAGGTTCGTGAAGTCTGCACACATCCGCCACTTCCCATTTTTCTTCTTCACCATTATGATGTTGGACAACCACTCAGGATAAGTCACTTCTCTAATGAAACCTACGTCGAGTAGTCTCTGGACCTCGGCCTTCGCTGCTTGCACTTTTTCCTCCACCATTTTGTGAAGCTTATGTTTTTTAGGTTTTGCATTTGGGCTGACTTGTATCTGATGCTCTGTGACATCTCTGATGACTCCCACTAGATCGGAGGTCGACCATGTGAACACGTCACTGTTTTTGTCAAGGAAACTCAGATGGTCCGCTTGTTCTTGCCGGTTGGCTTCGGTGTCAATGCATACAGTCTTGTCTGGGACCCTTGGGTGCAACGGTACCTTCTGAAACTCGCCTTCGGCCTCTATGACATTTCTGCACTCTGCCAAAGGTTGAGTTTCTTGTTGCTCTGGCTGCTCTCATAAGAAATGCACATTCTTGTGGCCTGGTGCGAAACCCTTCTCAATATTTTTGGCTTCTTGCTGGCTGCCGAAGAAGGTTATGACTCCAAAAGTTGCTGGTATTTTAAGACACTCATATACCTACTGCAGGGCAGCTTTGAATATATTCAAGAGGCCCCTTCTGAAGATAGCATTATGTGGGTATGTCGTATTGACAACATTGAAGGTGATGTATTTGGTGCGGGGGTTTTTAGGGGTGCCAAAGGACACTGGGAGTGTCATTGCTCCGACCGGTTCGATTGTTTTTCCGCTGAAGCCATAGAGGGGCTTCAATGGTTCTCTGAGTTGTTTCCAATCGAATCCCATCTTATCGAAGGTTGCTAAGAAGATGATTTTGGCCTGACTACCGTTGTCGATGAGGATTTTAGTTATGTCCCATCTGTCGATGTGGACTGCCGTGACCATGGCGTTAGTATGTAGGAATGAGGTTAGATTGTTATCTTGGGAGGAGAAGGTTATCGACATATGGGACTATTTAGTCTGGGTGATAGGACCCTTGACAGTGACATGGTTAACATGACGATAATAATCTTTGTGCTGCCTTTTGGTTTCAATGTCTGTGTTTGAACCCCTGGTGATTATAAGTATGGTACTGTGAGTGGGAAAATTCTTGGGTTGTTGCAGGGGTTCTTGCACGTATTGTGGAGGTGGAGGTGGTGGTGTGTTTTGCTCAGCTTTGACTTGGTTGTTGTTGGTGTTCCTTGGCGTGGGGTATGTGATTTGTGGTAGAGCGGGATGGTAGGTTATTTGTGGAGTTAGCGGAGGTTGACAATGGTTGGTAGCGGCATAGTGGTATGATTGGTAATATGCCGGAGGTTGGGCCTGCCTATTTTGGTATGCTTGTGTTGGATAACGTAGGGGGTAGGGTGGGGAGTGTTGCTGGTTATGCAGAGCCCACTGCATAGTGTGGTTGACTTCCTTGGATTGTAATTGTGGCGAAGGTTGAGTGATGTCTTGGTTCATTTTCTATTTGGTGTCGATGTAGATGGAGCAATCTTTGGTATGATGATCGGTTTCATTGCCATGGTACATGCAGTATAGGGGTCTTGGTGTCTATGGGCCTCAGCCTTGCCCGCGGCCTCGGTTCGAGGCTCCGCCTCATTGGTTGCTTTGGGGAGATCTTTGGTCGAAATTTTTGGAGTCCGTTTGTTGCGGAGGTCCTCTGTAACCATTGTTCCAGCTCACTGAAGATCCATCACCATCAAAACTGATGTTGTGTACTAGCTTTTGGTAATTGCGCTGGTTGTCACCATAATGAACTCTTGGGGCTTCGTCTGGTTTAGCCACTTTCCACTGGTTGTCGAACTTGTGGAAGTGCTGAATCTCAGATTTGCTAAATTTTGCAAATTGGTCATATAGCTTTGGCACTGTTTTGGGCTGCTCTCTAACCAGATTACCGTGTAAAGTTCCTACCCTTAAGGTTTTTATGGCTTGTGGTATGACTTGGTTGTCGGACACCTCCGGTGCTAGGGCTTTGAGTTGGAGGAACCTCGGATTGAGATTTGGTAGTGGTTCTATCTCTTTTTGAACACAGGAAAAGAAAATCTTCATCGGTATCGAGCTTCGCTTGGAACCCTTGAAAGTTCAGCAGAATCTTGGCTTTTAGGTGTTGCCAAGAATAGATACATCATGTCGGGAGTCTGGAATACCAATCTGCAGCTGCGTGCTCCAAGGAGATGATGAGGGATTTCATGAGGGTGGATTTCATGAGGGTGGCTTCGTCACCTTCTGCCGAGGCTATGGCAGCTTCATAGCACATAAGAAACTTGTGGGGGTCGATATTGTTGTGGTATTTTGGTGGCAGTACTGCTCTATAGTGTAGGGGCCATGGCACGAGTTGTAAATGTTTAGCCAGCGGGCTTTTGGGATCTATGGTGCCCATCTGCGGTGGAAGTGGAGGCTGAAAGAGATGGTTGTGTGGTGCAGCTGGTGGAGGTGGTTGGTGGGGGATTTGGTTGTGCGGGGGAGATGGCGTTGGTAGAGGTGGTTGGTGAGGGATTTGGTTATGCGGTGGAGCTTCGTGCCCTTGCTGGCGGAGGATGTCCAGGTTGGATTGCATCTCTATGAGCCTCGCTCGCTGCCTATTGATTTTTTTCCTGTGAGCTTCGACACGTTACATTGCAGCCTGCCTTCTCAGAATGGATTATTGTTCTTGCCCGAGCCTCTTAATCTCTTGCTAGACTCTAGCCAGTTCCTCTTCCTCTACTGCTGCTACTTCTTCTTCAGCTTTATCATCCCAATCATTGATCTGGACGTGATCAAGCACCGTGTCTCCTGGAAGCATGTGTATTGGCGAAGGTGCCCGTGGAAGTGACTGACGCGGAGCCCCTACGGTGGCTTGGCTTGAGGTAGCGGCGTTGTGGCTTTGCTCTGTTGCGGTGGTGGAGGTGCACTTCAGGGATGTCTCTGAATGCTGGGTGCTCCGCACCTTCGACGATGGTGGGGAGGATCTGGGTTGATGATTGATTAGGTGGTGGTGGAATGATGGATTTTTGCGGTGGTGTCTCGTCTGGGTGCAAGTGCTTGCTCACACTGCTGGGTGGCATGTCAGGGTTGTCTTCGAGCTTAGAAGGAACGTAAGGATGCGAAGGTGTGGGAACAAGAGAGAGAAGACAATAAATAGCAATAACTGCCCCTCAGGTGTCCCATCAATGCACACCTGGGGGGCCTATTTGTAGGGGTAGTTACAGGTGGTTATTACAATGTTCGTAATGCTCCCATTCACCTACACTAATATGTGACCGTACAGTCACAGGGTCATTACAATCCTTTGAGATTTACAAATATTTCTGTGCCCCACAAATGAGAACACGACTCATGTCCACCTTCTCGGATCACAAGCGCAATGATGACATCTGACTCAGCATCCATCACTGCCTAGAGACCAGTGGCGCGGGGGTGACCTCCGGTGGACTAATGACCGCCAACTCGGCCTCCCGTCCATACCAGGGCTCCGTCGTGGTGACTAAGTCCTACAAAAAAGGAGCGAAGGAATGTGTGATCCTTCATTCCGGAGCGAAGGTTCATCAGGATTTGCACCCGAGGGTGAGCCTCGGTTATGGAATCTCCGTGGCCTTCGGCCTACATCCTCAACACAAGTCGATTTGATGTTGAATTCCTCTCAAAGGTGGCAGTCCTAGGGTTTATCTCGGCATGAAAACAGCTTTAAATTCCCTCAAAAGGTTAGTGATAGCATTAGGCAAAGGCATAGTAATATCATCAAGCGAAAATAGGACTTGCCTACACACTAAAGCATGAAAAGGTGCAACAACAATGGTGGGAACCAAAAGATCAGACTGGTTGGCAGGCATAGCATGACATTTTAGTTTAATAGCATTAGCATTCAAAGGTGGTGCTGTTTGATCATGCTGAATTTCAGATTCACGTTTAATAGTTTCAGCTGTCGACCTATCACATTGCACAATTTGATTTGGCGTAAGAGGAAGTAAAGTAATTTTCTTTCCCTTGTGCACGAGAGTATATTTATTACTTTACCATGGTGAACAGCATTGGTATCAAACTCCCAAGGGTGACCCAATAAAAGAGAACATGCTTGCATCGGTACAACATCGCAATCGGCATAATCATGATATGTACCAGTAGAAATGTGGATGCATGCTGTATATGTTACCATGGCCTTACCACTGTTGTTGAGCCACTGAATGTAGTATGGATGGATGTGAGCATGTGTCATCAAGCCAATCTTTGTCACAAAATCAGCACTCACCAAATTGTTGCTACTTCCACCATCGATGATGGTGCGAACATGGCAATCTTTGACGATGAAAAAAATCTGGAATAAGTTATGTCGTTGAAGCTTCTCGGAATGATCCACGTTGGCACTCAGGACCCGCTACATGACATAGGTCTTGGTGTTGTACTCGGTCGTATGCTCACTGCCAAAGACCTGTTCATCATCATTGTCGTCTGCTAGATCACCTGCATGGTTAGTTTGAAGTGCTAAATCATCTTTAGTATCACTAGCACTTACATAACCTCCTCCAGTTGTAGTAATATAGGATTTCTTGCTAGGGTAGTCTCACTGGAAGTGGCCAATACCATGACAACGGTGGCACTTAATGTCTGATGTGCACCCGGTAGGAACGGTGGACAAAGAAGGCTTCGCTGCTCCTGCTCCCTTCAAAATAGAGGCCTTACTCGGGTCCATAGCACGAGGTGCTATTGTAGAAGGTGTCGACGACGTGGAAGGAGGACATGATGCCGAATTTGTCATTGAGGAATGAGCTCCCGAAGGCGTAGCAGTTCTGAATGGGGCCATAGATGTTGAACGAGGTGTGAAGGAGGTCTTTGTTTTCGTCGGTTGGTGACCCAGCAATTCTTTTTTGGCCAACACAGCAAGCTAGAATAAATGATTAACAGTACCGTATTCCTTATAGTCAGTAATATCCTGAATTTCAGTATGCAACCTGGAATAAAAATGACATATTATATCCTCCATTTCCTCATCTGCCTCAGCACGAATCATACCCTTTTGCAACTCGGCATAGTAATTATGGACAGACATATCCCCTTGGTCTAAGCATTGCAATTTTTTTGCGTAAGTCACGTTGATAGGCAGGTGGCACAAATCTCTCACGCATAGAGGCCTTCAACCTATCCCTTGTATCAGGCTGTAAACAAAGGCTAGACAATTCATTCCACCAGATAATAGCAAAATCATTAAACTCACTAGTGACTTGTCTAACACGATGTTGTTCAGGAACAAGATGTGAACTAAATTTGTTATCAGCAGTCATCACCCAATCTAAATAAGCTTCAACATCATACAAATGACAAATGGGAGGAATCGTAAACTTAACTTTAGCAAAAGGATCATCGTTACCGCGAGTGTGTTGTTGATTAGGGCCATGATGAGGGTGACCTCCCATACCTTGCCAATTTGGTCGACGCGGAGGGTGTGGAAGCTCTTGGTGGCCCTGCTGGTCATCACGGCGCTGCCGACATGGTGGTGGACATGGAGGATTGAAGGGCTCCTCGTCCTCCACCTCCTCCTCGTTGTCGTAGACATCCTCATGAGTCTCATCAGGCAGATGGTATTGATCTGTCAATGGCACTGCAATCTCCAAAGTGTCAAGCCAATCAATGATCCCAGAGATGGATCATTCCACCCGCTCAAGAGTTGTGTCAGTGACTGCTGGTTCTTCATGAATAGCTCGCTCATCGCCTTTATCATGGCGCAAACCTCTTTCTTGCTAGCGCATTCTTCTTCTTTGTCTCCCACTGGTGGTGGAGGTCATCCCTGTTTTGGTGGCATGGTGAACAGAAAATAGAAAGTAAGACAACTGGTTATAGGATAATAAAAACAAAACACAAGACTGAAGGTGGAAGCACACACTCTCTCAGGCATCTTACCCTACTTTTACGAGTGTTC